>JAUTBV010092930.1:0-17816 GCA_032361325.1 Lepetodrilus fucensis | reverse complement strand
TATTTTGCCGACGTCAAGTATAGATGACATCATATATAACGTGACGTCACAATGCCACCTAGGAAAATTTCGTTCATATTGAAGTATGAATGTAATGTTTTGGGGTCACGTGGACCAATCAGATTGCCGGATTCACATGCTATTTATTTATAACTCCATGAACAGAGCTAGTCTTCAGACAATTGTGACATCAGGGTCATAGTCTGGACGTCATTGCTTCGTGAACATCTAGTTAGTCTTCAGACATTACAGTGGTTAGTTCAGACTACTTAACTCATGTCAACATAGCTGGTCTACAGACGTATGGTACCCGTGTGGTACTGTGGTTAATTCAGATCTCATAGCTGTCAACATAGCTGGTCTACAGACGTGTGGTACTCGTGTGGTACCCGTGTGGTACCGTGGTTAATTCATACCTCATAGCTGTCAACATGATAGCAAATTTATGGTCTGACTGAATATGCTTCTGTATGCCAGGGTATTGTTTCTCGAAGCTCTCTTAGCCGCTAAGGGACCATAGCACTCTCTTAGCAATGTATTAGCTATCGCAATGTATTAGCAATGTATTAGCTTTGAGAAACGATACCCAGGCCTTGGAAGGAGCTTGTGGTGCAGATCACTCATTGATTGCCCTTTTACATTGATCTTGGAAAAAACCTGCCATCTACGGTTAGGCATCATCGATCCATCCTAATATTCATGATATCGATGTATGACAATTTATTACAGCAATGTTTTATACATGTTGGCGTAAATAGATTTGTCTTTTTTATTTTGACAAGGTAATATTGACAACATTTTTAACTGAGCTGTTGAAAACAGCTTGTGCAGGCCAGGGAAATCAATGTCTTCTCAATCAAATTTCCAGCGGTCGAGGTTAAAAAAACGTTACGTGCAGATGGAAAATATTTTGATTCCTGACTTTAAAATTGGATTGAAAACAAGGTCGGTGTTGATATTAAAAAAAATATGTTATCATGAATTTATTATTTTATACAATGTCTAGACCTTGCATATAATGTACTCATTGGGACCGGCTATTTTTGTCTGTTATATGCAAAGTCTGTTATACGCACATGCTGTAATTAGCGTTAGACAGGACCGGAACTTCAGATTCAGTACATTATTGGTGAGTGTCTGGTTTATGTGAGGCCGTTATATGCAAGGTTTACTGTATATTCAATATTTTAAGTTAAATTGATTTTTGAATGGTGTCATTTCTCAGAATAAACTAGTAGGGTATGACCACTGCTTTGCAATTGGTTAAAAAAGGGGGGAAACATAATTTGTTATTGAATTTAATATACCAATATCAACATGCACAAGCAGTAGAATATACAGAGAAGGCGCTACTATTACTAAGCATCTGTTTGGGATTTAGCCATAATAGCTCACAGGATGTATAGTTTTTTTCTTTTGAAGTTCTATGACCAAAGTGATGACCTTTTATTCATAACAATGAGTTATATGCGTTAATAATAATAAACACATCAACACCATTTACAATTCTGATCTCACTTATTATTGTTATACTCCCTTGCCTATGCAATTATTAGTGTTATACTCCATGGAGTCCCTGCCCCATTTAATGGATACGATTTTCAGGAATATTTTTTTATTTTATTTGAAATTGAACCCCAAACATGATGAAATGTCTCTGTCATACAATTACTGCTATTTGTATTGAGTGTGTGCAGCGTAGGGATGGTTACATGTTCAACTTCCACATTAGAACTTAACATAGGTTACTCATAGGTCTGACCTTTGAATGTGAGCAACGATTTATTCAAACTGTCCGATGAAGATGCTTCGTTTCCTGTTGACATGACAGGGGGAGTGCTATTAAAGTACAGACCAGCTGAAAATGATTGTTATTTATGTTATTTCAATCAGCTTGTATGGGTGAAAGATTCCCGCTGCGAAGTAAAATAATAACTCACTCATATTATCTCAAATGCCTAATAACCTTGAAACCCTTAAACACAAATGAAATTAGAGAAGTTGCCGTTATTGTTATTACTAGAGATCCATTCATTACTTCACATCCAAAGAATATGCTATTGTTTGAAAAGTCTTTATGTGTAATGTTATTCCATTGCCCGACTTGTCAAATTGAATAGGTATATAGATTGATAGCTAAAAGGTTGAGGTCAAGGTTGTTGGATGATGTATTCCTGCTGCGTTGTAAACCACTAATTTAATCAATCATAGGTTGAGGTTACAGAACAATACTGAAATTGCAAAATCCCAAGATTGGTTTGGTTTTCTTCATGCTGAAGGCAACTGAAGGCAACTTAATCCAGCAAAGAAAGGGTTAATTAGGAATCTTTTCCTTTATCAGATCTAAAAATGGCAAAAGTAAAAACACCAGAAATGAGTTTAAACACAAACCTTTTTCAATCTCTATGTAGTGTTTACTTCAAATATCAGGGAAGCCAATCAGCGGGCAAACAATTTGAAATGCAAAATACACATTACAGTTAACTGCAAATACGGACCAAATTTGGATCTCGATTTATATTTCGGGTAATAGTAATTTTTCCTCGGCATCGAAGCTGGGGGAACAATCCATGATGGGTAGTGAGACAATCCCTGGTGGGTTGTGAGAAGGGTGTGTATTGACAATTACTGGCTCGCAAGCCTCAAGTGGGAGGTGATGGAGTGTACACAGAGTATTGATCTGGGTTCTGTCATACCAGGACGTCTCTGAAGATGACTTGTTAGAATAAGGCTACTGGTGTGCAGTTCAAATGTTAGTGCCATCATGTTCCTGCCACCGCTGACCAGGCCAGGAAATTAACAGTTTGTCCTGGTAATACACTGTGCTTGTACTACACTGTGCTTGTACTACTGTGCTTGTACTATTGTGCTTGTACTACACTGTGCTTGTACTACACTGTGCTAGCCCACTGTGTGGACTGCTTGTGAATGCAGCTGCACAACTGAAGGACCAGGTTGTGTGGTGGTGTGCATGAACCCACAATTATGGTAAGCAATGTTGCAATGAATGACACGTTGCCAGCTGCACTAAGATGTGACAATTTGATGTCACGCTCGAGTGAGTGGGCCAGTGTTGATGTGAACTATCTCAGCCATGCATACAAAATTACATCAAAAGTTTGGTGCTCAATGATATATTAATGACAAGTATTACTGCACAAAGATGTGACAGACTTATAGTGTCAGTTAGTAATATTGGAGGTATCTACACTAAGGTTTGATATATGTAATGCTACCACAATCACTTATATAGGAAGCAGTACTCATTAATGTTAAAGTGACTCATACACCAAATTCAAACCTAAAGAACTGATGATCCTACCACATACAGTGATTGATTCCCTTCCAAATGACCTGTTATCGATAAATAAGCTAATTTTCCAGGCATTCAGTTGTTTATTACAACATAGATTGTTAGGAGTTTTAACTTTAATCTTAACCTCTTTAACGCTCACGACCAAATTCTAACCCTTATTAAACTCAAGATCAATCAATTATAACAATCAAGGCCAATTATCTTAACCTTTTCACCCAAGGCCGGTCTTATTCACCGTTACATCAACCAATGCTACTCATCTTTGTTGTTCATCAATCTTTGATATGGTATCTGATGCAAACAAAGCATCTGTAGATATTATAGAAAATGACATGATATGCCCAATTAATCTACCCATCTGATATACTATAACTTTTTACTATAGCTATGAGAGGCCGTCTATTCAGGTGTTTAACCATCTGGAAAATTCTGTCAATCTGTGTCTAGATTCACCTGGAACATTCCATAAGTCTGTGAGTAGATGCACGTTATCCCATCATGTTGGTGCCAATATTTACAGCAGACAAAGTCTCACGGACCCAATGTCTATAGACTGGGATGAGTCTGGGCAGTGTCATGTGGTGCCAAACTATAGAGAGTTCACAGTCAGCCCCTCAGTTATACATATACACACACACACAGTTAGACATACAATTATACAAACAGTTGTACACACAGGTAGAACAGGTCCTCAACATGATGCAACAGACATCTAACAGTTTGTTCTTAATGTGAGAACGCAGTGTAAGTTTGAAATCTGCTGGGAAGACTGTACACACTGAAGATACATCTCACAATCAGGATTGTGAACAGGACATTTTAATGCTGACATATTATATTGCAATTTGAGGTGTGGACTAATATGTGGTTAACAAAATTCAATGTGATTTTGAATTGCCATAATTAATAATAATTTGTATGAGCTGACAATCATGATGATGGTACAAAGTTATTTTACTGTTTTTCTATGAATCAGAAATATAATGGCTTGTTTAGATGCTGAATGAAACAATCCGATCATGTTGCAGCTAATAAAATGTCATCATGATGTCTCGAGGAAGAGTTCTTCAAACAGTAGCGACATACCATTCAGTGTTTATCATCAATTGTTTGATGTACTATTAACACTTTGTGATTGATATAGCCTTATGTTGTCTGTTAACAAGCTCTGTATTTGTTTCAAGCAAGTAAAATGTATTTTACAACACACATATTGTCCCTGAGCCCTGTTCTATATGTTAGATGTTCTATATGTTAGAGTACCCCATCACATGACCATCTCATGAAATCTCATGAACATCTCATGACAACATGACATCTCATATGATCAACTTGTGACTTTGTGACCATTGCATGATATTTCATTACCAGCCAATGACCTTGTGACCACATGACCATCTCATGACATGCAATGCCATGTAAAAACCTCCTAATGCCAGATAACATCTCATGACCACCCAATGACATTATAACCATATGATCATCTCATGAGCACCCAATGACATTATAACCATATGATCATCTCATGACCACCCAATGACATTATAACCATATGATCATCTCATGACCACCCAATGACATTATAACCATATGATCATCTCATGAACATTTCACGACCTTCATATTTACAATTTTCAAATATTCTGTCACAGAAAGATTAAAATTTTTTTTTTACAGCTTTGCATTTTCACCTGGGTCATTATTAAGATGTTCCCTCTGTATTGTTAAATGTACACATGAATATTTGTCTGTGTTTCTAACCTATCCCTATGACAACTTCCTCAGGATCTTCTTCCCAGTGTTGACACAAATCCCCCCGCGGCACGACGCAACTGTTGCCGTTTGTGGCTGACCGATGACAGTCTCCCAGGTGGCAATCCGTCAGTCAAAATTTGAGGCCAGGTGATTGGCTGGCAGCGTTGTAAGAGCTGACTCCTCCCTGCACCCCCCCCCCCCCCCCCACCCCCCCATCTTACACCCCCATCTTACACCCCTCCCGTACCCCACAACCATCCTGCTCCACCCTAGGTTTGAAGGTAGATCAGAAACTTTACCAGGACATGCCACTCTTCCCACGCAATGTCAGGGAATGATATTGGAAGTCTATAGTTTACTTAGCCTACAATTACAAGAGAAGTTGCCTATTACGTGAAAGAAGTTATTTGCTTTTTCCGTGGCTGAAGTTGCTAATGACAAGACATGGGTGTAAGTTGCTGGTAATAGTGTTTATCAAGTGTAGGAAGGAGGCTTGATCTAACACTGTTACAGAACATTAAGATGTGTTTCAATGAAAATAAAACTGTCAATGTAGATTGAATTCTTCTCAGGGCTTGACAGTAAGATTGTCCGCCTGCCTGGGACAAGTATTATCCTCAGGAGGACAGGTGAAATAGCCAAGGATTAACAAGCCCTTTACCTACAGGGAAAGTAGTTTTGTCCAATATGACAGGGACAAGTATCTCACAAAGTAAATGTAGGGCACTACTTCCATATATAACCAAGTAAGGTTACTTGTAAAGGACATTAACTTTCTCCATGCTGGAGGCAACCAGAAATGCCCAAAAGAACAGTGTGTGCCTAATCCAGCAGGGAAAGCGTTAAATTATGTTTTTTAAAATACAACTGCTAATATAAGTTTAATTTTATTTAAAACCAAATGTAATAATATTACAGAAGTTCTGCTGCTTTGTCTGTTTAAGACATATCAATTATTTAGTTCAGCATGATTTCCTGATTACAGCAGACCACATGTATTTGACACCTGTCAGTGAGGTTGGTTCAGTGAGTTGTAGAAGACCACAGACCCATGCTGTGTAAGGATGGGATTGGTGACAGGACAGAAGCTTTTCTTGATTGGATCTAAAGAAGGCAATATTGATATATTGATTTCTGGTATATATTTCAGAAATGATACATGTGGGAATATGATGCATCTTTTACCAGGAAGGAATGTACATTGTATCAGCAGTATTCATGTAATAATGAAATAGTATTACATTTGGTATTAAATTTACCATGAAGTGCTTCGTGCTTCATGGAATTTGGTCTCATGACACGTTAGCTTCATGGTACAATGAATGCTAAGGACTCAACATTCATTTCTTAAATATCAAGCTTTTTGCAGCATCACAAGATCATTCAAATTAGTTTGATTTTTTCTCTCAACATTTTATATTATAACTTCTGTAGCATGTGTATAATTTGTTAGATCTTTTTACTTTCTCCATGCTGAAGGCAACCAGCGATGCCCTAAAGAGCAGTGTCTATACCTAACCCAGTAGGTAGAGGGTTAAAAGTACTAGCAGAGTAGCCAACTTTTTCAAAGCATCACAGGAAGATAATGTTAGTTTGAAACTTCTTCCACTTGTAAATAATCTCTGTATACTGTTATATCCATACACTCTCTGTAGTAGTGTTCAAAGTCATTGCTGAACAAGACATCTCCAATTGGCTTTAGAAGTTAACAAAGTACTTAGTATTATAAAACTACCTCCAGACTATCAGAAGTCTATATTCAAATCTGGCAGGATTCTTTGAATAAATGTTACTTGAATTCGTGCCAGTCTGCATCAGATTGGAAACTGCTACATACACAAGGATGTGGTTGAGATTAGGTGAATTGAACGCTCTGGTAGGTCTCCGCGATCAGATCGCCGTTAGCCATTAGCCATCCTCGGCTGCCCTGGTACCGCTCTTACCATAATTAAAGGTCACGCCGACATTCGATAGCACTGGTGTAGAATATCATCCACTGGATACACTTTTTTTTAATGAAATATATCGTAGCTGGAATTCGGTGAAGATATCTATAAATGGAAGCTATTTTCCCACGAGTTTCCAATGAATTCTAAAACGATGCAGGCGAATATGAGATTGAATTTGAGATTTAATGAGAGGTTTCTTGTGGTCTTCTTGTTGTCTGATATCTGGTTCGTGTTGTCCTTGACATAAACTCATCACTGTACGTTAACAGCAGGATTCTGCTTGTATTGATTTTAAACAGAGATTCATGTTGTGACATCTGATAGCAAGTTTACGTTAGCGTACACGGCATTGTCACTGTGTACTTTAGTGCATGGTACTGTATGTTAAATCTGGTGCTTTATTCAAGTGGTTCAAGGTCTTCATATTGAGGAAGAGATCTGTGGGTGAACGATTCCCACAGTGACATTGAACAACTATTCACTCATTCTGAACTAAAATATCCAATTTCCACCATAATATATTTTTTTCTTTTTAAAAAAAAGAAGGGTATGTAATTATGTTACCAGGCCTCATGTTTTTATGAGAGGTTTTGTAGTGCAATCCCTACACTGTGTAGTAATACTGTATACCTTGGCTGGTTGGAACATTGTAATACATTACTGGACCTGCAGACTCTCTCTACTGCTAGAGTCTCTGCATCTATGACTCGCGATCAGTGTGTAGAGAAAGGTCGTCGGCATATTCAGATCAATGGGTCTGTTTTGTTCGCTGGGGTTAAAGACGGTTGATTATAGCGCATCCTTGTTGACAAAGAGTCCTTCTGCATAGCACAAACATGAATGAGAATGCGAGTCTCAGGGAATCTTGATGTAGTTTGGCATGAAATGCATTGACACCCATATTTGGTAGATTATCTCGGTAAATACTTTATGGAATGACAAATAAAAAATCATCAATTTCTTATTTTGTACGACCTAACCAAATTAAAAAAAAAAAAAATGTGGTAAATACTTGAAATCAAATTAAATTCATAAGTACAGAAAATACTTATATCCAGACAGGATCTTATTTGTTCTGTTTCTAAAACCTAGAAACTACATTATTATATTTTTTAATTGTTCAAAAAACCTTATGATAAATAAAACAACCAGATATGTTTTATAAAGAACTGTTAATATATTTGTGAATAATATTTGAAAATAGAATTCAACAAGTTTACTAAATATTCCTCCATCAACATAGAAAACATTCACAAATATCTCTGGTGTTAAAACTCAACATGCTCAAGAAAAACTTCCAACTATTATCCGATAACCTTGTTTGTTTCCTCTTCATTCTACAGTCGGCGTTAGACAAATATGTCCAATAATATTGCTTCCCTCCAGCTGGTAGTAACTAATTACAACTTTAGAGCCTCCCATCTTGCCCATATGTTATTACCTCTCTCTATTATACATTATTCAATATGTGACTTAACACCATCCTGTCATACATTCAATACAATGTGTGGAGGAACTCATCAAAGAGGCTGGGAATCAAGACTTGGCTGGTAGAAGGGATTCTACCGAGAGCCGATGCATCATAGTCCAATGGGTTAATAGTAGGAAATGTCAAGGTCACAGAAAGTAGAAAATCAATCACTTTCATTTGAGGATGTGTTCATGGTTTTTGTTATCTCTTCGGCTGCTTTAACTACAGGAATTTGCTCGATGGAATTTTATGTTGTTAGGAAATCTCTTCATGTTTGCTGAATCATCCTTTGACATTTATATATAGGAAATCTCCATATTTAGTGGATCATTCTAACATTTAGCATGTCCAAATAGGAGATCTCTCCATATATTGTGAATCATTACGCTTATCATGTCCGAATAGAAAATCTCCAATTTTAGTGAATCATTCTTACATTAAAGTATAGGAAATCTTCATACTTACTTAACCCTCTCCCTGCTGGATTAGGCATAGACACTGCTCTTTAGGGCATCTCCGGTTGCCTCCAGCATGGAGACAGTTAAAGCATTCTTACAATTATGACTGTTTATTTATACAAGACCATGCCATATTTACATAATCTCTTGTATTAGGTAGTCTCTCAATTGTACAGTGCTTTGCTTGCTTCCTATGTGGAATGTTGTAGTTGTGTAGAATTGGTTCATGACAGTTAAGTAGTCAATACATGAAGGTACTGAATTATGCATTGCGTCCTAGAGAAAGTGAGGTGAAAGAGTTGTCTATGGGGCAATTACCTAATGCTTGTAGTAAGTAATTGTATTGATTCCTATGCTTTAAGGAAGGATCTGTCAGAACTCTCCATATTCATTCAGATAGATTAATTCTTCTCTCACGGATTAAGTTTTGTCTATGAATTGAGTTCAAATGTTCTTTCAAAACACTGGCAGCAGCTATCTGTTGAATTGATCGCAGCAGACATGTATGGATCATTTGATTATTGGCACAGAAATCTGGGTTATTAACCGATAGTTGAATACATGCATAATTATCTCTGATATGTCTTGGGCAATGTCTGGTGCCAGTAAAATGGATTATATGCTAGTCGAGAAGTCATACTTTTCATATCATGGTATGCTGACGTTTACTTCAGTTACAATGTATCAAATGCTGATGACATCTGTTACAAAGCAATATATATGTCTGATGTACTTTGAAATATGAAATTATAATGTACTTAATGACAGAGTGATCAAGTACATTATCATTTGAATTCGTTGTGATTATAGCCTTGTTTTCTCATTTGGTGTTATGTCTTCATGATAGGGTGAAGTTAGATTCTTACTTGTTGCAGATGTATTTTTCATGTAATTTATTTAATTTTGCCATTTATAATCATGATCAGTAATTTTATAATCTAATAATGAAATGTGCACCCATATGGCCGAGTAATCATAGTAATAAATATGTCAGATGGCATGGATCCATGTAATTGGAAACTGTACTGTAATATCGTGGAACAAATGAAAATGACCACAATAAAACTGAAACAATGGTGATTATTGATTACCTTGTACAAATGAAATATATTGTTGTCCGACAATAGGCTGTGGACAATGTGTGCATCCTCCAATCAAAGCACTGGCTACTATGTGTGTACCTCCTGTGTACCTCGTTGCCTGTTGTTCTAATACGCTTACGTCATGTCATATGTCATCATACGTGGCTGTGGCCGGTCATTGACACTATCCAGATGAGACATATCATTTAGTATATCCAAGTGGGACATATCTTACATAATATCCAGGTGGGACATATCATTCATGATATCCAAGTAAGACATATTTATAATATCCAGATGGGACATATAATTTATGATATCAGGTCAGACATATCATTCATAATATCCAGGTGGGACATATCGTTTATAATATACAGGTGAGACAATTTGTTTATAATATCCAGGTGAGACAGTTTGTTTATAATATCCAGGTGAGACAATTTGTTTATAATATCCAGGTGAGACATATAATTTATGATATCCAGGTGGGACATACAATTTATTATATGATATCAGGCGCGATGTAAATATGGTATCCAGGTGGGACATACTACTTATGTACAATATATAATATCCATGTTGAACATATAATTAATAATATCCACATGAGATATAAACTAATTTTGATCATTAGATTTAACTTAAATATCCAATCAATGTGACATATACTGTAGATATTATCCAGGTGGGACATACCATATGTAATATGTAGGTCATCATGCTAGTAATGTATATGATACGTATATTACAGATGTGCAGGTTGTAATAAATAGGTGAAGTATTCCACTTGTAGTATGAAGGTAATATGTAAGTGGGATACACATCTTACGTATGTGGGATATCCTATATGTAATATCCATGTAGGGTATACTGCATGTAATATCTATACTAGGTGAGATGTTCTGGTAGTAAGATGTAGGTGACATCTGCCTGGGTGAGGTATACGGAAGGATTATGATGCTCATCGTTGGAAAGGAAAGCAGTAAACTTTGGGGTAAACTTTGCGTACTTGCACTTTAATGTCTGGCTGTGTCAGGGCTGACCCTGGAGTATTGAACATTCTCAGCATTAAATAGACATTGTAGAATGTCAACGCAGGCCGTGCAAGTTAGCATAGGAGATGAAGAGACTGGATAGAAATATCTCCTTAAAGTAAGATTTGCTTAGTGATCAGACTGCATTTCTATGTATGCATTTAAGAAGAAAATATATATTAAATATTTAGCTAATGTAGTACTTCATCCAGGTATTATTTGATAATAATTATGCGTACATCTGTGTATATATTTCAATACAGGTAGTGTAAATGTTGTTTTTATGAGGGCAACTCAGGCTTCAGTGGGTCACCTCAATATTCAGTTTGTCCTCGGCAAGAAACACGAGCAGGTCTTTGATATTTGGTGGAGGTCATTTGATATCGAGGTATTATTGCTCCTGAATTGCGCTGTTAAACTGAACATGCTGTAAGTGGTGTCCTGTGTCTGATCATTGTGTCGTGACAATGCCAGGTGTACGACACTACCACACTGTGACATACACGCCGGGTCTACGTAGTGTTGTACACCACTGAGATGAAGGTGTTGGGTATTTTCATAATGGAGACGTAATCAGGTTCGAGACGCCATTCATGAAAACTGATTGAAATAATTCCTGGGTATGTGAGGTCTGTGTATGTTGATGTCATTCATGTTTGTCAGGCACTGTTTGACAACGACATGTCACCTTGACCTTACAGTTCATTGTTGTGTCAGTGGTGTTTACACCATTCAGTGATATGTTAAAATTTCTGATTGATCGATGTGCAATCTTACCATGAGAGTCTTGGCGATGTTGATGTTATGTTAAACCTTTTTTTGCAGACCATTCTACCAGGTGTACAGTGTAAGTGTTAATGTAACCTTTCCGCTGGTGTATGCATGTTATATCTCACACTGTATGTTAACTCTTTTTTTCAATGCCATATTTTTTTTGGTTGCAGATGATGGTGTGATACAGAATGTACCTGCTGTTAACCCTATGTAGCCTGCTACTGGGATACGTGATCAACACGCAAGGGGTTAATGTCAGCAACTCGACATGGACGTTCAATGGATTAGCCCATATAGGGTTCACACCGAAATATGCAGATAATCAAAATATTCACCTGGGATTAAAGTTTCGGACACGGCAACCGAATGGATTACTGTTTTACCATTACCTGAAAAGTTACGATACCAAGAAATTCCCTTTGTTGACAAGTTACGAGTTCTATGCGGAATTACGACAAGGTTATGTGCGTGTTGGGAATAACTTCAACCAGTTTTCGGATATCGTACCTATTGGATCAGGTAAGTCATTTACCAGGGTAACCAGAATTCTATTTTCATTATCTTCTTCCAATTAGTGCAACAAGCTTTAGACATTTTCTGTTATCTTTCACACATGTGAGAAAATAATACTATTAGTCTTCAACAATATCGTACTGGTAGCTTGGACTATATATAATTGATTGACTACCCATTGAAGGCAACTAGGATGTATTATTTCTCTTACATTGTGTTAACAATTCATTAAAATATATGTCCATTGATGGGGGAAAAGAGACAATATCCAACATGCAATCGATGGTCTTCATTCTTATGTTACCAAGCATTTACTCATCTTTGAACAGGGGGCCTGTTCTTGAAATGTTCTTTAAGATCGTACGACAATATTTAAGATTCATATAACAGGGCTATATGAACATGTTATGCACATTCTTATGGCTATGAAGAATGTAATGAACATTTTGAGAATAGGCCCCCAGTTGATTAGCAATTTTTCTAAATCCACTATTATTTTTCATGAAAGTGGACAGTGTCGTTCTCTGTGTATCCTGCAGACAGTGTTGTTATTCCTGCAGACAGTGTCTTATTCTCTGGTGTATCATGCAGAGACTTGGTGTTATTCTCTGTGTATATTTGCTGGGGGTTACGACATGGATCACAATTGGATTGCTGGGGAAACAATTAGTCGGGATTGACCACCATGTGTGTTAGTTATTCATGAGGCTGACTTGATCTCTCCCTGGGGGGTGGGCTGCACTGTTAGGATTGTCTTTGGGTTACTCTGTATCATACACAGGTACAGCAGAACCCTTGTAGCCAGGCTTTACCACAAGATGCTTCTACAGGAGCTTCTGAAGCTGCTAGGATGCTCAGGGATGCCTAGTACCTGGGTAGATGGTGCAAGGCTTTATTACATTGATATATCAGTGTTAGGAAGACGTTTTAACAAATGGGTAAATATTTGAGTTCACCCATTTGCGACGAATTATACATCAGATGTGGTTAGGCACCACTAATACGTAATCTGGTAATGGGTTGTAAACTTCTGAACCCGAGTCATGTTCAGTTTGAAGACAAAGGAAATATTGATATTATACCTCTGTGACAAAATGGATTGATCCAGATTGGTATCATGCACGTGATGAATAATTGCTAAGCTTTGGGACATTTAGCATCTTCCTTGAACAGTGCTAAATGGATCAGCTAAAATATTAATAATATGATTTATAGATGCCTTACACTACACAAACATTCCTGTAGTATAATTGGATTACCCATGCCATTACGAAGGCTCACAGTCATATTTTATATCAAAATTCAAAAGAAATTAGAGAAATTATCATATTTTATTACCAAAATGTAACATGTGGTTGGAGGGGGAACTTCCTATGACTCAAGAAATTTAGCAGATCTGTTTATTGGCATTCATAATTAATTGGAAATGCAGCTCTGCATGATGACCTCATTGGTGCAGACCTCTGGAAGTATTGATCTCCCCACTGCCTTGGACAAAGCTGCTATGGCTGCCCTCCAGACTGCACGTGCAGACTGCCCTTTGTTCAAGGACCCGGTGGCCCCTTTTATGGACGGAACGGAGACTTCTGTACAGAACAGACTTTTGAATGGAACTCAGACTTTTGAACAGAGCTGAACTGTGACTTTTAGACGAACTGAGACTTTTAGATGGATGGAACTGAGACATATGGACTGAACTTAGACTTTTAGATGGATGGAACTGAGACTTATGGGCAGAACTGAAACTTTTGGGCATAACTGAGACTTATGAATAGAACTGAGACAGATTGATCTGAGATTTGTAATTATGGACAGAACTGAGACGTTATAGATGGACGGAACTGAGACTTTATAGATGGACGGAACAAGACTTATGGATGAAACTGAGACATATAATGGACAGAACTGAGAGTTTAAGGATGTAATGAGACATGATGCTCTTCATGCTGGATCAATATCAGCTGCCTGCTCTTCATTGGCATCTTCTTGTTGCCTGTAACACAGAGAGCGTAACACAGAGAGCGTTACGTCCATAGCACCAATAATGACAACTGTTGGATTCTCTGCTCTGGAATTCATTTGAACAACTTGACAAGAGAGAGTATAATTTGTCCTAATTGAGAATTATTTTTCTATGAAACGTAAACGATAAAAGATGAAATTTTTGAAAATAATGTCTAATTACTTTTAGAAAAACACTTCTATATAAATTTATTTTAAAGATATACAACAATAAATACTCCAATTCAAACTATCCATTCTTTTTAAGAGTATGAGTCATTATTATGTTTTGTTTTACTAAAAATCATTATATGACTACAAGGTAAATGGAGCTCTTTGATGGACTTGGAAACAGTGACTAGTTCAGTGTTGATCTTGGCCAGTTGATGCCAAGGTCTGTCCGCAGTTCAAGGGCCAGTGTGTGGTCCGTTGTGTGGACAGTGTGGTATTGATCCCCTTGTAATGTCCATTGGACATCCTCAGTCCCCAATAATCTGTCCATAAGTGGAAACTGGAGGACGAGATTGACATTACGTACAATACTTATGTAAATTACATGAGGTCAGGGGTCATTGGGTATGTGACTATTGATACAAAGATCCTGTAAAATGTCTGTGATTGCCATGGTAAAACTAATTATGACTAAGAACTCTATTATTATATTTATGATTTAGGGTTACTTTTATCTTGCAGTTTATCATGGATTTGTGGTTACTATCCAATACTATATGCATAAGACTGCAAATAATAAAACTATTAATAATAATAATAATATTAATAATAATAATAATTTTATTATTTTGATGAATTAGGGTTTAGAGCCGCTTTCAAGATTCTTTCTCATATCATGCTTGTACTATAATAATAGTAATAAAAATAATAATATTAATAGAAATAATAATCCACCCTAAAAAAATAATCGTTTATCTGCACTACATCACAAGACCTCCAACAGAATGATTAACTGATTGCTGATTACGAGCATTCAATTTTCAAAGTAATTAACTTTGTAAAAAGTGTAAGCTTTCAATATGTCACCATAGGATGTAAAATGTAGTAAAAAATAACAGTCAGATTGAAACCAGATCACTTTGAACTTTGAAGTATGTGCACGCGATGAAAAATTGTACACTTTCATTGAATTATATAGGTGATCAATCTCTTTGCAATTTGCAAGGTCTATGCAATCTTATTGTGTTATATTCTCACATCCAATTTACATCTACGAGATTACCTGTTAATCATGAAAGCCTGAATCTGGTAATCTTGTGAAGTTGCTGCAAATACCAGAGTTCAAAACGAAGACTTTGTAACCACCTATTATCTCGGTAACTACCTGTTGTCTCGGTGCGTGTTTGAAGATGATGATGGATTCTGTGGGCAGTGCCATGTGTTTGTCAATGCCAGCAGACCCAGCTTTAAAAAACATTCTTAACCCTCTCCATGCTAGAGGCAACCGGAAATGCCCTGGTGCCCGTTGCACGACACTCTTGTAGGCTACAACTCTTGTAACGTCAACCCTTTCTATTGTGGCGGGAGCCCAGTTACAACTATTGTAGCACTACAAG
This sequence comes from Lepetodrilus fucensis, assembly GCA_032361325.1. Taxonomy (NCBI): domain Eukaryota; kingdom Metazoa; phylum Mollusca; class Gastropoda; order Lepetellida; family Lepetodrilidae; genus Lepetodrilus; species Lepetodrilus fucensis. Next base: position 1,895 of record JAUTBV010092930.1, on the reverse strand, counting down.
TGTCGCGCAACGGGCACCTGGACAGCAGTGTCTGTGCCTAATCCAGCAGGGTAGAGAGTTAACCCTCTCCTTGCTGGAGGCAACCGGAGATGCCCTGAACAGCAGTGTCTGTGCCTAATCCAACAGGGAGAGAGTTAACCCTCTCCTTGCTGGAGGCAACCGGAGATGCCCTGAACAGCAGTGCCTGTGCCTAATCCAGCAGGGAGAGAGTTAAAGGAGTGTCCACTACACTGAGAATGCTTTTACCTGGCGCGCAATGTGCGGAATGGCTGATTGCTCTGTGAAGCGATCTATAGCAGATGGTATAGATAATCCTGTGGTAAAGAGGATGCTGTGCTCAGGTGAACAGGGGAAAGCAGCCTTGGTGTCTGCCATGCTACATTGAGATACAGGCCGGAGAAATGGTGATAGGTTGAAATTGCTGTCTGACATTGTCACTTTGACCGTAGTGACTGATTGAATTATAGGATGGAGAAAGGACACGTTGGTGACAGGCTCAAATTGAGTAGCAGGTTCAGTGTAGACTACCAACTTTATAGGTAGCAGGCACAATTTAGTAGGGTATAAATTGGTAGTAGGAACTTTGTAGAATATTAAAGGTAATAGGCACAAAATGGTAGCAGGGAGATGCAATATGGTATGCACAAATTGGTCGCAGTCACGGTATCAGGTACATTAGAGAAGAACAGTGTTTTGAGTATTTTGAATAGAACTTGATTTCTAGTAGCAGTAAATGTTGGATAGTGAGGAATAAGAGGAATGTGATGCAAATTGGTGTCTAAATTAAAATACACAGAAAATTGACTCGCAAAGTCAGATAATAACATTCATACACTCCTAGCATGCAGATATCCTTGGTGTGTCAGTACCAGCCAGTCTTTACAAGTTTACTGCAACATTCAGTCCTACAGATGTTGCAGGTTTCCTGCTCCCCTAAAACTGACTTGTGATATAAGTGAAAGAATCTTGAAAGCGATTAAACCACAATTAAAATATAAAGCAAACAAACAAAAATCCACCCATAGCATAGATCAAGCTGTATATAACCTATATCACCCTTATCACTGGGCCACTTCATGACTATAAATATTTACCAATTAAATATTCTTTGAAACATAATAGCTGTTGTAAGAGAAATGATGAAAAGAACTGCTGGATGAAGAGATTGTGTTTCTCTTGGGTGTGCTCCTATTGTCCAGTGTCAAACATTGTCAAACATTGTCAAACATCTCTCTCTGGCTTCACAGCTCTCCCTACTGGTCTGTTGTGTGAACATTGCCCCATTGTCCGCAGACCTATACAATTATTGCGTGTAGTGTTGTGTAGTGTTACTGGACGTGCAAACACCACATCCGACATCCACAGACAATTTCTTCTTACGTGACGGCTACATAACCATGCCTGGATTTTGTATTCAATAGCAAGAATAATCTTGAAGAGATACTCATTATACCTCAACAAATTATAAAATTATATGTTCCTTAACTCGTAGCTATTCCAAAAGCTATTCGTAGTTGCATTAACAAGCTATATAAGAATTACTGATAAGAGGCACAGTTTAAAATATCAAAGGCACAAGTTATAGGTAGCAGGCATAATATGGTAGTGAAAAACTTGAAAGCTACTCTAAATTTAAATTTTCAAAAATACTAAACAAAAAAACACAACAACAGGCAGGTAGTTTTAATATGCTTAAGTACAATATAGGTAGCAATCTCAGTCTAGAATAGGGGGCGGGATGTAGCGCAGTGGTAGAACGTTGGACTTCGGAGCCAAAGATTCCAGGTTCAAATCCCGGGCCCGGCATCAATGTTCGCGAAAGTTACCTTTCTGACACGATATTGATAGGATGCACTGACTGTAGAGTGACAATGCAGTTATCATCCTTGGTCTTG
>JAUTBV010092919.1:0-17818 GCA_032361325.1 Lepetodrilus fucensis | reverse complement strand
TGGCATCTACTGTATCTGTTAACAGCAATATTGTGTTCATATCGTGATTAGTCATTGATGTATACTAGTTTGAACATGGTAGGCCTACTCAGCTCCCGGGCTATAACAGCTGTATCAATACGATACATCTGATAGGTTTCGCCAGTCACAGAAATAAAACAAATAGAAAGTGGAAAACAAACGCCTACAATAAGTTATAACAAGAGGATTGTTGTGCAATATTTAAAATAAGTACTGGTCATTGGAAAAGTTGTGTATCAAGGTGACAGTTAATTGACACTACTAAAACAATATATGTGGTCAGACTTCTTTTGGTCTTGGGCGGAAGGCTTTCACAAAAGTGCTATATCTAGTCTGTAGGTATCTAGTCTGCTGTACGTAATTCTAGAGTCGCGAGTTTCCAAGGATTTGCCTTATTTCATATTATGTCTCGATAACAATATGGAATAATTTCCTAGCTTTAAGGACGAACTTCTTCGTCGCTCGTTATAAACAAATTTAGATTTCTGCACAATTCTATTATTTTATTACCATAATTGTTAATTTTACCTTTGTCTTGATTATATCTTTGGCGCGGTAATGACAAACTATCAAGAATAAACTCAGGGTCAAACTCAGGTATATCATTTACATCCATTTCTAGTGCATCAGCAATGTGCTCGTGTATGGTACAGTAATCAGACATGACACTAGTTCTTGCATTAAAATCACCCATATATGATTTAATCAGTTTGTATCAGAATACCCACCAGATATTCTTCCATTTGTTGAAACATATAATCTGAAGAGAATCTAGACCCCTCAGGTGGCAAGTATGTAATATCAATATATAAATCATTATCTAATTCAAATAAACATCTTGATAATCTATACCACTTAACATATTCATTTCCTCCAATCTTTGTAACAAAAGGTGTAATGTTATTTTTTTTACTGCAATTCCTATACCGCCAGATCTGCGATATGTTTGTGTGTGGAATACTTCGACATATTGCATCCGTGCTGGTGGTCTGGCAAATGAAATATGATCAGGGATATGAAGTATATAGGCCCGATTTGTGGAATAATATCTGTCTGATATATATGCTCATTGAAATGATATTCATGTACACCACTAATACCTGTATGTTGTATTATTAGGTGATTAACTTCATTAAATGCCCATACATTAGTATTTGGCCGTTACTACACATCGATATAAATATATAAGTATCGGTATAAAGAATAACGCTCATATTCTCAGAGTTAAGTACAATAAGGCGAGTCCATTGCAACTAGGATAGCCCGACATCAGGCTATAGATGTCAATCTCCCTACCTAATTATATTTATGACAAGACAATATGAATTATTTACCAATGTTATTGTAACTGTAAATTCTGTACTGTGTACGTGCCGGGCGGTGCCTCTCATTATCACGGGCAATGTTTCTCTCCTGAAATGTTTCCATTTTAAAACTGCTGATGCATTGAACAGTGATAGGGGATAAAAGCTTGACCATCCCAATACTGAACTGAACTGAACTTTATTCACTCTGTGAGTTTACAACAGCATGGGAGGTTTACAGGAGGAGTCATGACATAATTATAACTATACACTGATGGCATTATTACAGCTTGAAGGTATCATTAGTAATGTTACAGAAGGCGGACACTTTTCTTAGTAGACTGGTCTTAGTGTTGTACAATTCACGAAATTTAAGAATATTAGGACGATTATAATAGTACTTTGGGATTAGTTTGCATCTATTTTCGTTAAAGGATGGACATATTAAAACACAATGAAATTCATCACATATATCGTACAACTTACATAATCTACAAATTCTTTCATAGTGAGGAATATTTTGCCATCGTCCGGTCTCTATTGGTAAGAAATTGTTGCTAGCTCTAAATAAAAGTATATCTCGATACATATTTGGTTGTAGTATATCAAGGTATAATTAATAATTTAAGCTATCTTTGAATAAGGAATATGATTTTCCTTTATTCGACAATGTTAAATCTGACCATTTTTTGGCTCACGCAATCAGAGTTATCTCCGCCTAGCTTGGATTGGTCGATATATTTAGAGCACGTAACCCCCACGCAACAATCGCGTGTCGAAAACGGAATTCAGGGTATTTGACGGAGGTTAGTGTAGTCATAATGGCTTGGATTCTCGAGGATGGTAAAACCTTGGCATATGCCTGTATTTACGTCCAGACTATTGTACGATCGTCGCAAATGGGTGAAAGATTCCCGCAGCGACGTTAAACTCCATATTCACTCACTCGCTGTACGATCCTTTCAGACTACTGTAGATCCTTTCGTGAAAGCGGTCCATCAAGATTAACCATTAGCATGAGAGTGCGACTTCTACACTGATTTCTCATAGGATTCCTGCAATACACCAGTGATGATCTGACAGTGCACGGCTGCAGACTCGGTATAGCTTCCACAACCAGAGTTGACAGTGCATGTACATGTAATCCAAGTCAAACTTGAGATGTTAGCCCCAGGAACACTATAATAATAGAAACACGATGAGCCATTAACCCTCTCCTTGGTGAAGGCGACTTAAGTTGCCCGATCACATGCAGAAATAGAACACTTTGATTTTATTCAGCAGGGAGAAGGTTAAGTATGTGTTGTTCTTTTCCTGAAATATTCCCGCAGTGATGTAAACGAATAAATCATTCACAATGTTATGGAAGGATTATCGATTATTGTATTGTCAGTTGATCATAGATACCGTTGAAATGTCTATTTGTAAATAATTACTTTTGCTAACACATAGATGTTTTGGACATCAAAAGACCAACATATTTTTCGCTACCTATCTATAGTATAATTAAATAGTATTCATCATGACTGTATCGGTGAAGAATTCCCACTGTGACGTAAAACCATAATTCACTCATTCACTCGTATTTCACCAACTAACTTAAGTAACACTAACTAACTGGTAAGAGTTTTCACACAGTGAGACACACCTATACACTTACCCGGGTACCATTGACTACAGGGAAGTATATATGTGATAGTGGTTGTAACTTTCCTACATTATTTATTTTCAGAACTACGACTCATTTTTCGATGCAGTCGAATTGAACAGGTTATATCCATTCCTGAAGATGGCAGACGATACTCACATTTCACAAGCACAAATTGAGGTAAATTATTTATTTAATTTAAATTTTAGCCATTAATCTACATGTGCTACATGTACATGTTCCTTGAAAGAAATTGTGACATGGATTTTCTTTTATTGTCATATTTTATGACTTATGTCACTCTTCTCGCGCGTTTCACTTTCACTTTCAGCCTTTCATCAGGATAATTCATCTTCATGTTTCAGCGTGTGTCAATAGCTACTGTGTTCTGTAGGGTATTTATCTGTTGAAGTCTAATAGTTATCGTTATTTTATTTGTATTTGTCGACTAATACTATTTTTTTCCCTTGTATTATTCAATTAATCTTGTTATTTTCCCTGTATTATAGTATTCAATTAATGTTGGTATTGTCCTTGTACTATTCAATTAATTATTTGTTTAAATTACTCTTTGTACTCACGTGTATTTGTATTATTAAATTAATCCTTGTATTAATCAATTATATTTTTTAATGACTTTGTACTGTATTGGTCATATGGATTATTAAAATATTATATTAATCCTGGTATTTTCCTGGTATTAATCATGTTATTGTTTCAATAGGAGGAGGAAGAAGAGAAAAAAGATGAGGTATATTATTGCTTGGTGTGATTAGCTTTGTCCTTTCCCCTGTTACATAGAAAACTAACATTGATCTTTCGTGGGTCAAAACTACTCGCAATAGACTGAGTATTTGAACAATCCACGGGTCTGGTGTAAATGTTTGCTTCAAGAAAACATCCAGTAATTATCTCTTGGTATTTGTGGAACAGTTGTGAAATGTTTCACGTTAACTGTTCATGTTGACAAAACTTCAATTAACTTTTTTAACGCAGAGTAAATTGCAAACAGTGACGAATCCAATAATTTGAGTTTTAATTCTAACAGTATAAGGGTGTCTATAGTATCATCACTTTCATCTAGTGATAAAAAGTTAGAAACCTGTGTGTTGGAAGATCTGAATGCAATATCCATGATATCTGTTTTTCAGTTGTCCAGCTTGGTTTTTCTGAATCATATATCTTGGTATTTTGGTCATGCTTGTTGTGGATTTGCCTCCCATTTTATGCAGATCACTGAAATAATGTGCTAAGTAGTGTAAACCAACAAGTTACATTTTTAAGTGACTTGCCACATGATTCCTGAAATTCATATCCAAATTAATATGATTAATATGTAGTATTGAAAAGGTGACAAAATTAACATTTATCCATCGTCATGCATCAGTGAAATAATGCTGCTGCGATGTAAAGCATTAAAGCATTAATTAAATTGGTTAATCCATAAATCAAACGACAGACTGGAAACTTGACTACTGATCACTTCTTCAGGTTTTCCTCCATGGTGATGCATATCACATGTATACCATTCTGTTATAGTTCGCGACTACTGTACATGGTTATTTTAGTCTGTGTGAATTGGGACTTTGGATACTAGTGTATCATGGTCATTATTTGTAACCTAAATCCAAGCTGACCTTGTGTACTTACAGCATGTTTCGTAGTATAGGAGAAAGTGCTGTTTCAGCTTTAAATGATGTGTAGAATTTACTAGAAATTTAAATGTGCTTTAAATGTATAATAATAATCCCAACGACTGATTAAAAACTGAGTCCATTTCAATATAGGTTTAACTCTGTCAATGTGCTTTCAATGTATAATGGTCCCAATGATTGATTTAAAACTGAGCGCTTCAATATGTTTGAGAAATATGGCAACTTAGAAAGATAATTTGTCTTTGTACACTAATGCATGTTAAGAAAGATGCTTAAAAAAATGCCTTGATTTCCTTCATTAGGAGAAAAAGGATGAGGACGAAGAAAAGAAAGATGAGGTATATGAGCATGAATAGTTTGCAGTGATTTGATTTTAACCCTCTAAATGTACCAGTTGAAGTTCAAAATATTTAACCATGTTAATACAGTCAATACATCGACATGTAATCAATATGAGACATGTTTTATGCAGGGCTCAATTTAGTGACTAATTTGGGAACCATGGCTACCTAATTTTGTATTTGGCAACCAAATTTCACTTATTTTAAATATTTCTGGGTATACTAGTACAAGAAACTGGAGCCAAATGGCTCCTTAGAAAACAATTGTAACTTTGAGGCCTGTGTCAACTTTTACCTCAAAATTGGAACATACAAATCTATTTTATCCCAGAACCAGATTTAAAATAACCATAGATAGTTTTTGTTTCATTACTCTGAATACAAATTTAAATAGTATTGTGAATAATCCTGATAATTTTTACCAAATGTAGTTGTATAAAATCTCAATTCGATGATCATGAAATTGACACATCATTTATCATTTTGTAAGGAAAATGCTGAGGAAGACAACAAAGAAAAGGTAAATTACTTAAACACCAACTGATTTAAATAAAATTGACTTTTAAATAAATGTGTTGATGGAAGAAAACATGCACTTGTTTCTTTCTGTATGCGCATGTAGATAATAATTATTTTTTTTAAATACAAAATTATTCATATTCGTGTTTACACTTGGATACAATATTTATGAATGAGAAAAGAAAAAGTGAATGAAAAACCAAACTGAAACTACAAGAATTGTGAGAATCTGCTACATCCATTTGATATTTGAAAAATATTATTAAACTATTTTAACAATAGTAAAGATCTGTATTTTTTAGTATAGTAACCATGGAAGCGGTGTGACAGTTTATACTGCCTGTAATGAGCATTAGTATTGCAGAATAAGCATTATTATTGCTGAATAAGCATTATCATTGCTGAATAAGCAATATTATTGCTGAATAAGCATTATTATTGCTGAATAAGCATTAATATTGCTGAATACTGAATAAGCATTATTATTGCTGAATATGCATTATTATTGCTTATTATTGCTGAATAAGCACTGAATAAGGATTATTATTGCTGAATAAGCATTATTATTGCTTTGTACACTACAGTGACTTATGAGTAATAAACTGATTAATTCTAGGAGAGTAAGGAGGAAGGAGAGACAAAGAAAGAGGTACTGTTGATTTGCTGTGTGCTGTTTTCTCTTGAACCATTTTCTCATAATAAACAACCCTTTTGAACCATTCCCTCACAAACAAAAAAAGTTCAATATTGATATTGATTCAGAATTTAGGTATCAAATTGAGGATACATGTAGATCTGCGAAATCATGTTAGACTGACTATTTTGGTAACTGATAATATAAGCATTAAGAGTAATATTTTTAACCCTATCCCTGCTGGATTAGGCACAGGCACTGCTCTTTATGGCATCTCTGGTTGCATGGAGAGAGTTAATAAAGATGCATGGCATAATCTAATAGTAAATGTCAATCAAATTCAAACTCTGTTGGTATTAAACAATTAGAATAATCATTTTGTTTAGGGTACACCAGAAGAGGGAACAACTGAAGAGGTATTTTGCTTGAAGTAGTTTTAGATACTTTACATTTGCAAATAGAAAATAAACATTGTGTTAATGAGTATCAAAGTCAAATATCTGTATGCAGCCAGTATTTACACGATTCTAGGGTTTCATAAATAATATGAAATATTTAAGAAATGTAGATCCAAGAAACTGGTTTGCAAGCATGATTGACGCAATGGACCATATTTAACTTCCAAGCATTCCATTTCAAGTAAAATATTTTTAACAATATTTTTTTTTATGTCAGATTCTGTTATTTTCATGTGTTTCAAAAGGGTAAAATGTTATAGGAAATAATTTGTTGGAAACTCTTTTGTTTCATGTATATAAACTAGCTTGCTATAAGTGTTGTAGTCTTATATACAAGTCTTTTATATGAGTCCAGTACAAGTAAATTTGAATTGAAAAAAATCAAACTGTGGTTTTATTTACTCATTTTAAAAGGAGAAAACTGAAAGCGAAGAAACCAAAGAGGAGGTATTTACTTATACCAGTTACTCTGTTACAATGTTAGTGAACTTAGTTACAGCTAGCAGCTTTTCAGAACGAAAAATGTAACGCTTTCTTGACCAGCAGTAATAGTTTCCTTTTGATAAAATAGTTCATCAATAGTGGCCGTCAACATTTTGTAGCATTATCTTCTAATTTATAAATGTAACTTGTTTGATGAAATAAGAACACTTTTGTCAATATCGTACACCAAGTAGAGTATTTTCTAGCTGTGAGTATATTTAGCATGGAAACGTTTGCAACACAATCAAATGTTGTTTTTATTGCTTTGAATCAATGATCAATGAAAGATACATGTAGTTGAACCGTTAGAACAAAGTTAAAGCGGTGCCTTAAAAAAATGTCTAGTAAAATATTTCTATTAATTTATTCCACTAAATCTAGAGTAAATCTTGTCTTCATAAGAGGATAAATATATTGTTGTATAGTTAACATGGTAACAATTATGAAGATTTATATTATGAAAATAGTTATAAAAATGTCATTTCATTCTTCAAACTGTTTTATTAGTAACTGACACTACAATTGTAAAGAAATGCTGCTAGTTGTAACAGATCCCTAACAATGAGTTAGCTAATATATACAAGTTAACTGTAGTTCCTTTAGAGATATAGATAGGTTAGTTGTGTGTATAAAATATTCAACATCAATTTAAATCAAAACAATCAAATTTGCTACATTTTTCACTCTTGTTTGAACACCGTTTCCTCACCTCCTGATGCATGATACCCGATCATTTCCTGTTGAGATTTGTGTGTACGTAATGTAAACCTACTGTTGAAGGTAAATGTGGAGACGGACGAAAACAAGGTATTCTAGAATATTCTGAATGCTGCCCTCCTTTAGTTGAATCACCTGAAGACAAAAAATACCCCAAACAATAGCACTAGTTAAAATGTTAAATGAGCAAAATTAATGTTGTATTTTGTAGTTCATATGAACAGTAAATTAATCCGTTCAACCATCAAGATTTGTTTGTAAAATATAGAACTTGGGATCTTTTTAGATAGAACTTTGTATATTTAATTTAAGAAAATAAATTAAATTAAAATTTATTATTTTAGAGTGAAATGGAAGAAGCAGCAAAGTCAGAGGTATTGTAGAGCGTTCACAAGTATATTTTGTAGTAGAAGCTTATTGTGTTCCAAAAAACCTATTCTATATGCACCATTATACACTTTATAATGTGTTATGATGGATGTAACACTATAAATAAATGAAAAGGTAAATAAACTCTCAGAAGTCTCAAATGTTTATCATGAATATCCTCGTCGCAAATGGGTGAACGATTCCTGCAGTGACGTTAAACTCCATGTTCACTCACTCACTCCAATGAATATCTAAAATAGAAATTGAACAAAGAATTATTTTTTCCCCAATTATTTATTCTTATTTACATTCCACTCAGTTTGCAAGCCAGATATCAGTTTTAGACTTACTAAAAGTAAAGTAATTGTAGTCTATTGTCTATATAGATAGAACAGGCCGTGGAGCTTGAGACTACAGTGGACAGCAATGATGGCGATGTGGAGAAACAAGGACAAAACAATGATAATGGCGACATAAAATCCAATGAAAACAATGACGTAAAAGTTGATGAACAAATCGACATAAAAGTCGACGAAAACAGCGACATAAAAGCTGATGAAAACAATGACATAAAAGTTGATGAAACCACTGGTGACATAAAAGCTGATGAAACCAGTGACATAAAAGCTGATGAAAACAGCGACATAAAAGCTGACGAAAACAGCGACATAAAAGCTAATGAAAACTGTGATAAAAAAGCTGTCAAAAACAGCGACATTAAAATTGATGAAAACGAGAAAAAGATTGATGAAGCATCAGAAATTTCTGAAACCGAACTGGCTAAGAAAAACAAAGGCAACGTTGAATCAGACGATAAGGTTGCCCTGGAAACTGATAATGTTGAGGCAACAGTGGAATCCGAATAGGTATTCAAAATAATTCAAAAACCCTTTCATCCCATGCTGCTTCCAACTGGCTGTTTTTGCTAGGCATGTGGAGTCAATGTTCACAGACAAGCCTGTCTTAGCTTCTTCCTATTGGCCATGATTATGATAATGGACTCGACAAGTTCTTATTGATCCTAAAGCTAAGCAACAAATGGCTTTGTTTGCCACATTAAGATATTAAATCATTCTATGATATTTAATACTAGAAGAAAATTTATTTGGAATTACAACAGGTAAATGCCATTTTTTTGGTAACGGAATAAAATAAATATTTTAATTGTATTTTTTGCAACGCAAAATATTACATAAATTATATAATATTACTCAGTCACAGAGTTTTATGTGAATTTGTAATGGCCCATAATGGCTGTTTTTGTGGTGAAATTGCGGTTTATGCATTTGTGATCCATAAGCATGCTGCCATTTGGTGTCATAGCAGTAGTTGACCATGTCCGAAAACATGAATAGGATACATTACAGGGAAGTACTTGACTGTAGCAACATTACTGATTGTCGTCATTTATTTTCCAGAGAGCTAATTCATTGTTACTTTTCAGGTTTGCTTGAAGGTATTTTATTTTTAAATTTACAAACGACTATTGAATATTTACCTCAGGATGTTATGTCTGAAGACCATATTTTTGTAATATTTTTATCAAAGCTTATCAGTTTATGGTAACATATTTTATGTATATATATTTACGTTTATGTTATGTTATGTTATGTTAAAATATGTGCTAATCTAAGTGATATATAGTAATGAGGTGGGTCTATATTCATGTAAATGATTTCAAAAAACCTGTTTTGAGCATATTATTGAATGTAGGCCAAAGATGAAGAAGATGGAGGAAAGGAGAAAGGGGAGGAAGATGCTGAAGAAAAGACAAAAGAAGAACCCAAGAAAACAAAGAAATTTCGTCGTCAATTTGAGGACAGTGATGATGAAACACCAGCAGAGGAAGAAGAAAAGAAAGATGAGGATGAGAAAAAGGAAGAGGAAGAAAAGAAAGAGGAGGAAAAGAAAGAGGAAGAAAAACCTAAACCAGTAAAGAAATTCCGTCGGGCGTTTGAAGATGGTGATGAAGAAGAAACACCAGAGGAAGAAAAGACAGAAGAGGAAGAAAAGAAAGAGGAACCAAAGGAGGAAGAAAAACCAAAACCAGTAAAGAAATTCCGTCGAGCATTTGAAGATAGTGATGAAGAAGAAACACCAGCAGAGGAAGAAAAGAAAGAAGAGAAAGAGGAAGAAAAGAAAGAGGAACCAAAAGAGGAAGAAAAACCAAAACCAGTAAAGAAATTCCGTCGAGCATTTGAAGAAAGTGATGAAGAAGAAACACCAGCAGAGGAAGAAAAGAAAGAAGAGAAAGAGGAAGAAAAGAAAGAGGAGGAAGAAAGTAAGGAAGAGCCAAAAGAGGAAACCAAACCAGTGAAGAAATTCAGGAGGGCTGTTGATGATAGTGATGATGAGGAGAAGAAAGAGGAGGATAAAGATGACAAGAAAGAGGAAGCCAAAGAAGAAGAGAAAAAGGAGGAGGTCAAAGAAGAACCAAAGAAAAAGCGATTCCGTCGACCATTTGAAGATAGTGATGATGAAGCACCTGCTGAAGAAGAAAAGAAAGAAGAGAAGGAAGAAGATAAGAAGGAAGAGTCCAAAGAGGAAAAGAAGGTAGAAGAACCTGCAAAGGAAGAAGTAAAAGAACCAGAAAAGGAGAAAGAAAAAGAGCCTGAAGAGGTTAAGAAACCAAAACGATTCAGGAGGCAGTTTGATGATGATGAAGAAGAAGAAACAACCAAGGAAGAAGAAAAGAAGGAAGAACCCAAAGAAGAAAAGAAAGAAGAGCCCAAAGAAGAAAAGAAGGAAGAACATACAAAGGAAGAGGTAAAAGAACCAGAAAAGGAGAAAGAAGAAGAACCTGAAGAAGTTAAGAAACCAAGACGGTTCAGAAGGCAGCATGATGATGATGAAGAAGAAACAACCAAGGAAGAAGAAAAGAAAGAAGAGCCCAAAGAAGAAAAGAAGGTAGAAGAACCTACAAAGGAAGAAGTAAAAGAGCCAGAAAAGGAAAAAGAAGAGGAACCCGAAGAGGTTAAGAAACCAAGACGGTTCAGAAGGCAGCATGATGATGATGATGAAGACACGACAACTAAGGAAGAAGAAAAGAAAGAAGATAAGCCAAAGGAACCCGAAGAAGAGAAAAAGGAAGTTGTCGAAGAAAAGGAGGAAGAAAAGAAGCCGAGGAGATTCAGGCGACAGCATGACGACGATGAAGACAAACCTGCAGCTGAGGAAAAGAAGAAGGTCGAGGAGAAGGAAGAAGAGCCTGAGGAAGACGATCGTGAAGCTCGGCGGAGGAGAAGACGAGAGGAGCGAGCGAAGGAGAGGGAGGAGGCTTCGGCCGCAGATGTGGAGGATGACCGCGAGGCCAGGCGGAGGAGGAGAAGGAGGGGACAGGAGGACTAGGTAGTTGTGTGTGATCTTGTGCATGGAGATACACCCTAACATCTGGATAATAACACAGTGGAGTCTTATGGTCTGCGCATGGAGTTACACTATAATACCTGGATCATAACAGTGGAGTTTCATGGTCAACCTCAGGACTGGTTTAGACAGGGTTGAATCTAACCATAGTTATGGATGACCCTTTGCATGGAGTTGCATCCTAACATCTGGATCATAACACAGTGGAGTCTTGTGGTCAACCTCGAAGACTGATTTAGAGAGGATTGAATTTAACCATAGTTGTGGATGACCCTTTGCATGGAGTTGCATCCTAACATCAGGATCATTAAGACCATGGAGTCTTGTGGTCTCTGCATGGAGTTACACCCTAGCATAACATCTCGTTCATTAAATCGGTGGAGTATCATGGTCAACCTTGGGTACCGACCAGTTTGGAGGGGATTGAATCTAACCATAGTTAGCATGTCTTGGTATTAATAAGTGTGAGTTAGTATCTAGACTGATAAGCATGATAGTGTTGTATATTGATGTATTTTGTTAGATGACGCTAATGGTGTATTTGATCATTTTTCTGCTCGAGGTCATTGTATATTTCGAAGGCATTTTCAGGTATTACTGATCTTTATCAAATTGTTGATCTTTCAAAATCATGGAATCCTGACACTATTGTCTGCCTTTCCTTCCACTTTGTTCATTATTATCTAACATGTGATGTTGGTGAGTGACTTATACCTCTTTACGACGTGATTTAAAGTTAAGAAAGTCCCAATAAATCTATACTCTGGCCTTTAGAGATGATCTGAAAGCCAGTTGAAACTTAACCTGGGCACACTTTCATGAAGCTCTTGTGAAGCTCATGTGAAGCTCATTAGAACATTACTCTCTTGTAGTATACATTACCTGGGACGGGTTGATCGAAGCCCGGTTATCTTTATGTGACATTAAGCTTGTACTATACCCTATGGAGGCAGATACTTTAATGGCCCCGTTAAGGCTTTGCCTGGCTTCGAACAACCGGCCCCTTGTGTTTGTAAGGTTTATGGTCCCATACAAGTTGTTCATGATAGGGTACCATGAGCAAGTGGTTTTTGTGTGTGCTAAAACTCATTATCTATCATGTCTATATGGATGTTGTTCTATGAAAATCTGTACCATACTTGTATGTCTTATTCTGTCTCTATCAATCCTGTGCATGATCTATTATCAATTCCATCTGTACTATTGTACATTCCTGTGCATGGTCTATTATCAGTTCTTTCTGTACTATTGTAATTCTTGTGCATGGTCTATTATCAGTTCTTTCTGTACTATTGTACATTCCTGTGCATGGTCTATTATCAGTTCTTTCTGTACTATTGTAATTCTTGTGCATGATCTAATCAGTTCTTTCTGTACTATTGTACATTCCTGGGGCATGTTGCTCCACGCTCTTGTATGCTACAACTAGAGTGTAACGTCAACGCTTTCTATTGTGACGGGAGCCCAGTTACAACTATTGTAGCGCTACAAGAGCGTTGTGCAACAGGCCCCAGGAATAGTACAGAAAGAACTGATAATAGACCATGCACAAGAATTACAATAGTACAGAAATAACTGATAACTTGTGCATGATCTTTTATCAGTTCCTTCTGTACTATTGTACATTCCTGTGCATGGTCTATTATATGTACTATTGTAATTCTCGTGCATGGTCTATTACCAGTTCCTTCTGTACTATTGTACATTCCTGTGCATGGTCTATTATCAGTTCTTTCTGTTCCTTCTGTACTACTATGAGTGTACTCTTAATAGGATAGCAATATGTGGACACATCTCCTATCTTGTAGTCTACCAATGATGCTAATGACATTGTTATGCCAACTCTGTTCTGAAATAAACAAGCATGAACAAATCCTTTTCTTTCTCTTCTTTATTTATTTATTCTCTTACCCTTCTTGTATTTATTCTTTTACCAGCCTATTTGTGTTCTTTTTACTTTTTAGTTACACCTATTAATTTATTTTAGTACATTTAATTATTAGTTTATGATTTTCTCTATAATCCAGGGTCCGTATGCACAAACGTAGTTCAACCACAATTTAGGCTAAACTAGGTTTAAGCGATGAGTTATACTGCTGTTGGTATGCACAAAATCCAACCCTTAAACCACGGTTTAACTCAACTACGTCTGTGTATATGGACCCAGGGGCCTATTCTTGAAATGTTCTTACGAACTTCTTAGCCTAAGAATAATGCGTATCCATACTAATAGAATCATTAAGAACTGTTCTTGAGCTAAGACGTTCATAAGAATGTTTCGAGAATAGGCCCCTAGAAGTTTTTTGTTTTGTTATATTATATTTACCCGGTATTATACTATTTGTTTTCAATTAATTTGAATACATGTACTAACACTGACTAATACTTTACAGCTGAAAATGCCCACCACCCAGGTAGAACCGAAAACCACGGAAATGTCTTTTCTGATCTTATTCCAAATAATGTTTGCCATTTTTCTACAGGGATGACCCTGATGCATGTGTGCTCCTCTCTGTGCTTTAGGATAGCTGTGTTAACAGCCTGATTGCATTGGAGCATGCTGTAGTGCTCCTTTCTTTACTTTAGGCCAGAAGACTTGTTGACTCTGCAACCTTGGAGCATGTGTGTGTGTGTGTGTGTGTGTCATGTTAGTTACAGCCCACCTGGAGACTTCCTCTTTAAGATATACATGTACTGTAAAACGGTTTTATTTAGCGGCTCGCAATTTTCATGATTTTGCAAAATTTAAGAAAAAAATCATATTCACGATTTGTTAAATTCACATTGTCCAAGTATGTCAAAATAAATAAATTTTGTTGGTCACTTAACAGCTTCACCAAACTCGGATCCTACTCACAGGTTAATCTGTTAAAAATCACATGTGCGGTGGTCACTGACGTATTCAACAGTAATTACCGTAGTCCCGGCCAGGTATAAATTGGTAATAGTGTCTCCAGTGATTAAATGATAGTGGCTATCGGAAGTAAAAAAGCGGAAGTCTTATTATTCATGTGTTTCTTAAATTCACAATCAAACACAGATCGTGAATTTCATGAAAAATACAGACGCGTAAGATACCCGTTTTACAGTATACTCAGCAAAATAAATTAAGGGCCGGCAGATATTTTTGTGAGGAAACTTCCAACAACTTTCGGAACTCGCATTATTCTTCCAATGTGTCTGCAAGTTCTTGGAAGAGTACCTGGAGCCTATAGACATTTGGACATTCTGTATTGTTGAAATGATATAAAGCTAACAGTAGATGTCCAAAAAGGTGACTGGCCCTTAGTTAAGTGTGTTGAGTATATTTGTATGCTTTTTGCTGATGTCCTGCAAAAAAATCTTGACATTTCTGACATTTTCATCTTGACTGGTATAGAAGTTTGCATTTCAGCTTTACTTTTAGTGTTATTAGCCAAGGCATGAACAAGATTGGTGATGACCGATTTCTCAACTGTGTGTTTTGCCATGCTTACTTTTCAATCCTATGCTAAGCAATATGATAGCATATTGTGAGAGTTTGTTTTGCGGTTGTGACAGCATGACTAAATAAGACACCATTCAGTCATACTGTAGATGTTTTAGATGTGCAAGGACAGGGGGGAAAAAACTGTTACTTTATTCATTTTGATGACCTGTTACTTTAATAGTTTTGATGATTTTATATTTTTATGTCTCGAGTTTTTATACTGTTACTTTAACCCTCTCCCTGCTGAATTAGGCACAGGCAATGCTCATTGGGGAATCTCTGGTTGCCTTCAGCATGCAGAGGGTTAATAGTTTTAATGATTTTTTTCCCCTTAGATTTCTTTATATTTTATCAAAATTTTAATTTATATCAAAATTAATTAATATGTAGTCTATGGCACTTTAGTATAATTAGAAATTATATTTTTCAAAATGCTATTTTCATTACAAATATCAAGAAATGTACTAACTTTATGCATGTTCTTTAGGGTGACCAAGGAACACAAGATTGTCTAGAGGATTCTTGAAAAGAGATTTGTGTAAGATCAGCACTGTTACTGAACTTATTGTAGTTGGCTAATGTTTGTGTTTTATGCCATTTCAAATTACGCTTTGCTAACAATATTGTACCACTAGTCTTTGGCTAACATTTCAAAGCATGTACCCTAATCATGCTAACAGAGTGCAGGATTGAATTCTCGATTATATTTTGGTTACTGGTCAGTAAATTGGTCAATTTATAGATTTAATAATTTATTATTTTTAAATGCAAATGTCATCAAGTTATTAATCATAAGATGCCTATGTTTAAGTGGAACAATAATGTGAAACTTATTTAATAAGAATAGGAAAATCCTTTCTGTAATTACTCCAAAAGAAAAAGGTAGCAACTATATTGAAATGTCTACGTTATACTGAATATAAAATGTTGCAGTACATATGTGTCATATATTGATTAAACAAATAAAATGAGTAAGAAAACTCTTCTGGCTGCCCAATATGTAAATATGACACTCCTATTGCAAATATTAATATACTACTAGTAATCTATTAAATTATTTTTATTGATCTTATCTCTGTAGCTCAATAAACAACTCTGCATTCAGATTTCATGTTTCATAATTTGCATATATTCGTTTTGTTGCATTGTACACAAATTTTGGTTTGAATTTATTCTGCATTGCAATTTGGAATACTTGAAAGTATAAAATATAGAAATATTGATTTTTGATTGGAATCTGGAATTTTAGGTTGTAAATCGCTCTGCTATACATGTTTCCTTTCCAGTTTACACATTAAATTATTAATATTGAGCATTTACGACTGGTTGACCTCACATTCAAGGACAATGCATATCAAGTGAGATTATTTCCAAGATCGTTAAACCAGCCTCTAGAATTCAATATATGTAAATTAGTCTGAAGTTAATCAATTTATACATTTGTATTATTTATTCATCGGGAACTCTATTTTCGCAGGTAATTTGTACTGTGCGTGAAACTAAGGATACTCAGTGTTGGGCATGTTATTGAAAATAGATTGGAGATGTTTCCGAAGTTGCGCCATTTTTATTTCAAATATTTATGCCGAGATAATAAAAAAAAATCTATTTATAATTATTTGGATTGGATATATTTTTCAATGATAACGTTGGGTGTGAAAAGGTCTCGTAACTGAAGCGGTAGTTCGATCAATCTTTGCAAATAAATGTATAGATGTTGTGGTGGGTCTTACCCAGCAACCATTCAATAATAAGCACTGGTCTACTGATAGCAATGCAACCAGTATATTTGATGATGGCTGCCACGTCAAGATATATAAAAGATCAATATTGAAAGCCTGGCGCATGGACACGTTATTTTCTTCTGGAATTTTAAATCAATATCTTCGTTACTATCAGCGTACATTTGCCATTAGTCTTGGCTTACTGTGAGTGTACTAATATTTAGAAACTACATTATGTACATATACCATTAAGTCTTCTCAGGGTGTTGCTTGATTATAGGGTGGTTTGTTCCAAAGAATTGCGACTTTGTGGCATGAATGAAGAATAAATATTCTTAGTTAGTTCACTATTCTCATCTGACAAGTTTGTTAATTAGTTCAGGTTAGGCTTTTTCCAAAATCTTTCTTTGCTTCATTGGTAGAAAATTCTAGGTAATATCTTTTTAACATTTAGATAGCTTCCAAGTTTAATCAAATAGTAGATAGTAGAGCATTGTTAACATTACTGTAATTAGTAAATTAACTAAATTACCTGTTCATCGTTAATGGGTTTTCAAACATTGGTATGAAAATAACATGTTAATTAATGTTATTTAATTAATTATATCCTTTATACATTAAGTTTTTATATAAACATATGCAAAGGTTATTATCGCTTCATATTTATTATGTTAATTATAATTAGTACATGTATTATCATTTATATGATTTATCTTTAAGAAATTTTCTAATTTTGTGTGTTCATTTCTTACAGGGTGCATCATCTTCCGAAAGCCATTAGCTTCAGATTTGTAAGTACCGGTATATCTATGTTTCTTTATTAAGATGATAAAGAGTTGAACATGTAAATGAGGATTATTATGGACAAATTTAGCATAACATTCAAACATTTACATCTTTAATAATTTTAATTTTAATTCTAACATAGTTCCGTGTGAGAACAATGGAAAAAAGTACATTATTCTACGTTAAAGTATGGTGGCAAATTGCCAATATTACAAACACCGTGACGAGCTTTTACGCGACGTCACAGTGGCATGACATTATGTCTGGTAAACGGACGGTTGATGCATCTAATATTCGTTTAAAAAAAATGTTAGTATAGCAATA
>JAUTBV010092908.1:0-17830 GCA_032361325.1 Lepetodrilus fucensis | reverse complement strand
GAGTGAGGCCTGAACAACAATATGACAGTCCCGAGTACAGTACAACGTAGTGTTTGAGCGAGTGAGGCATGAACAACAATATGACAGTCCCGAGTACAGTACAACGTAGTGTTTGAGTGAGTGAGGCATGAACAATAACATGATCGTCTATGGAGGAAATATGTAATTTCCATAATCTTAAACTGATTGTGCTAATTATAAATTCAAAGTTTCATTATCAGCTATATTGAGCTGTGCATGACATCTACACATCTGTGAGCACTCATGGCTGGTTTAGATCATGCATTATTTAGATAGATCAATATATCAAAATACTATAATATTGTGACAACAATACACTGACATGTACGGTATAACATATTGCAACAGAATATGTACATGCTTATATACAGCACTGGCAATATTCTATATTCTATAGTCTATATTAAATTAATTTGTTTTATTTATCATGTTTATTTGTTTGTTTGGATTTATCTGTTTACATAGGATATGATCATGGTGATGTTGTATTTGTTTCCACAATTATGTTAATGTATCAAATCTGACGGTATACAATGGTATATCAGGCACTGACTATAGCAGTGTTCGAATTAACATGGGGTCCGGGAGTCATTTGAAAATCTGCAAAGTTGAAGGCACCCCTGAAAATGACAGATTTTACCACTTATTATTTTCTTTACTGCTATAGACTCACCTCACAGGCAGTGACAGAATCAGCACCAGCAGCCACGGACATCATGGACAGCAGACCAGTACCAGTACCAATGTCAAGGACATGAGCCTCCTTCCCAGTCCAGTGTAACTGGCCTATTGTCTTTTTTAGTGCTTCATAGTATTTCTGGTTCTGTGGAAGTTTGGAGTGTATAGCATGAATTTAACAATTCTATTCAGGTTATTAATTAATTATCATGACAATATCATGACATGATTTGTTGAATAAAGTTAAACTGTTACGGTCAACATTGGACAGTATGTTACAATGTTTATCATTATATGGACATTGAAAATGAAAGAAAAATGTTACTTATACTTAACCATGTCAATTATTTGGCTAGTATATTTGGCACTACCAAGCGGCATAGACATTCATGACTAACAGCTGATTAAGGTCAATGATAATGTGAATATTGAATATTCTTACCCTCTCAGTATCGTGAAGCATGTCAGCATAAGCAGACCTGAAGATACAGTAAACATGCAGTAAACACTGATCTGGAATTTGACGGATAACAGCTGATAATGAACAGCTGAGGAATGCATGCATGGCTGACCAGCTGCTGACCAGATAATCAACAGATCAACTGATATCAAAACTGATCATATGGATCAGCTGATAGCTAAGCAGGTGGTGGGAGAGGTACCGCGGGAGACAGGATACATAGTACGATCAGGAAACTCTCATAAATTAAAACCTTCCTAAGGAATTCTATGTTTCTGACTTCGTCTTATGTGATCGAAAACCGATTCATAAACACAAACCTTGCTATCTCTTGATGGTAATCATAATTTTCGTCTTGCATTATCCAATCTGTTTTCCCCGTAACAGGGTTGACGTGCGATACAAAAGTACTCATTGTGGACGAAAGACCCACAGATAACTTATTATTCTGAAACAAACGTGATAAAATTACAAAACGTGATGAAGTCATGTGTGTCTCATGGGCGCCGCCATATTGGCAACAGAAACTAAGGGAAAGAACTCTCAAAATGAACATCGATTGTAGACCACTAAATACAATAGTTGTTAAATTCGCTCAAGGCTCAAACAATGACTACGCTTTATTATTTTCCTCAAATAATTGTATTAATATGAAAAAGAAGTAATGGAATTTATATTTGACTACTATATTTCACTTTCAGTGTCCGTGTTATGATTGCCGACATATTGTGGCATAGACCACTTGTATTATGTAATGTACACGTACTAGGATACAGCATAGATTATATCTATGGATACATGCAAGTATGTTATCTGGTTATATAGGTCTGTACATGTACTTTCATTAGTAGCCGTAGAAACATGATCTGTATTAATGAATGGAACCCGTCATGAATTGTATTTAACCTTCTGGCTCCGGATTTATAACAACCATTCTCTCTTTTGGCAAAGTATAACAGTCGTTGTTCTTTAGGGCACCTCCAGTTGCCTACAGCGGGAAGACGGTTTCAAGTTAGACAAACATACATAAACACGAACTAATTTATTTCAAGTTCCATCACAATGTAAACTAAATTGTCATAATATAGTAATATAATATCCCACCAGTTTTCATCCTTGTGCATAATTTAGAAACGTCTGAATAATAAAAATGTAAACGTATTCATTTGTAATATAGGCTACGTTTAACTTTTGTTTGCCATTACAATGCAAATGATTTTCTCCTCGTCGTAGATACTAATGATTGTCTATAACCATGAATTGAATCTTCTTGCAATACATCACACCAGGACGATCCGGTCCTCACTGTCAATATGTGTACTTTACATGGATATCGTGCATCTTACTGGACAGGTGTGTGTCAAATGTTCTAGACTTTGCGAACAGTGCAGCTTTATAATAAAGTAGGCCACTACATGAGTGAAGACTATATGATAACAGTAATATATAGCTTGTCAAATGTTGCGAAATGTGGCGTATTTTACATACATGTATTAAACAAAAACGAGTTTTTATACTCTGCATTGAAGGATTTTATTTTCAAAATACGAATTAAAAAGTCAGAATGTATATTCGGATCGAAGTAAGTAACAAGGGTATGACTATAAGACAATCAAATTCTCATCAGCATACTATTATTTAATATAATATACATGAGAACAATATCGATATTTTAAAAACATTATGACGAAATAGATTATTATTATATATTTCTTTTAATGTTCCGGAAGTTGTCATTCTTCTAGCACTGGTAGGTCTTGCAGGAGCAGTATTTGGGCAAACTAAGCGCCACTCTCTTGATCCTGTTGTAATAGTTGAGCTTGTAGCAGTATGCCCACACGTGCACAGTCTCACGTGTCTCCACGCACTTGTTGACGGGGTTCCGGCGGTACGTGTGGCGCGCGGTGTAGGCACAGTTGGAGCAGTCACGTTTGCTGGAACAGGGCAGAACATTGGTAAAGATACAGAAGTTTGACCTTATTGAAAGAGGGTTGGACATAGTTTGACGCTGGACCTGGTTTGAACAAGAAATATGCTTGTGATTGTCACTTCCCGTATCTTGTGGCGTCTGTAAGCCGACAATTGGACCTGATATCCATGGGTATCCTTTCACATAACTCTCTTAATTATCCGCTAAGAGACCATACCGTTCTCTTTGCTGATAGCTAAGATACTGCAAAGAGAGTGCTACATATGGTCTGTTAGAGGTTTGTGAAAGGATACCCTGCCTTTATGGTTACTTTAGAGGATGGCATACAGTGGACAGCTGCTTAACCTTCTCAATGCTGACGGCAACCGGAGATGCAAGTGTCTTAGCTGCTTAACCTTCTCAATGCTGAAGGCAACCGGAGAAGCAGTGTCTTAGCTGCTTAACCTTCTCAATGCTGAAGGCAACCGGAGAAGCAGTGTCTGGGCTTAATCCAGCAGGGAGAGGGTTAAAGAACTAGCAATGGTCTTAATTACCTGCATCTGGCGTAGACCACGTTCTGGTATTTGGGATTGATGACGTAGCAGTCCCCGCCGTACAGCCAGAACTTGTGCAGAACATACTTTTGGGAGGGACAGACTTCGCTGATTGGTCGGACTGGATGGACCAATCCATGGTGTGGTATTGGGAGGGGTTTATGAGGGATTGGTCGGACAGGCTTGGGTTGAGTTGGACGAATGGGCCGTTTGACTGGCTTAGGAAACAATGGGAAGGTCCGATGTTCGAATGAGATATATGATCTGGAAATGTGGAAACGCATCCGTGATTTATGACAATATTGAAAACCATTGGGACATGGGGAAAATGTAACTTGTTACCTAATATATTTGTGTAGACAAATAACAGGTACATACATACTTTCAGGTAAAATACGTTTGACCATGGAATATATCAACAAACCGTGATTGCAACGCCTTTAACTGTTCATACAATATTCATGAACATTCAAATGTAAGTAAGATACGAATAATCAGCTGAAAGATGCATTGATTCTAATTTACGCTCATAAAGTCTTGCATTTAAACAGCCAACACACAATAATGTTACTACCGGTAAATTAATATGTCTTATAAATACGCTCATACTATTATACCTATGACACTATGACAACATCAAGGAGTATATAACATATTTGTACTTATACCTCTTGTATCTACGACCAGTAACTGGGTAGCCTCGACTTCCACGCCACCCCCCGGGGAAGTGGACAGCCTGGGGGTGGAGCACCGTGATGGTGGCAGGGTCGTACAGGACAGGTCTCATGTAAGGTCGTCTTACTAACTCCTCCCTGATGCGAGACCTGCCGAGTATATACTGGCAGCATTACAGACGCGTACAGAGAGCTTCATGCACAGTAAATACGTTAATAAATACAATAATACGAAGGGCGTCTCTGTGAAACATCAATTACATTTGCATAATATGCTACTATTCCACGCATATTTGCATAATATGCTACTATTCCACACAGACCAGGAATTGATATATTTTTAGTTGAATTGCAATCAGTTCGTGAAGTTCTTAACTGATTCGTATTTATTCGTAGTCAGTTCTTGCAATTCTTGAGCGATCGGGAATTCGTGGCAAACGTTTTGAGCTGTTCAAAGTTTTGGCCACGAACTCCCGATTCCAAAACATCGTAGTTAATTCGTAACAAATTCGTAGTGCATTCTTAGGCATCGTAACTGAATCGTAATCGATTCGTAGGCATTCGTAGGTATTCTTAACTGTTGTATACGCATACACATACGAACTGTCAATAATAGCCACGAATTTTAATTTAATATTCCACCCTCAGCTCCTGCATCAGTCTGTTGGAGTGATTATATTTTCTAGTGTCAGGAATTGGACCAGAAATTTGCAAAATTCCACGAATATTCACGAATCCTAAATTTAACAATTCGTAGCGATTCATGGTCTGTGTGGAATAGAGGCATAAGGGAGATGATACAAACACACGTATTACTATAAAGGTTAAGCAAGGTGGGGGTAGTTGCAGTGGTAGAGAGGGGTGCATGCAACCATATGCAACGTCTCTCCCCCAATTTGTGATTGGCATGTAACGTATTGGTTTCACTACCTTATAATTATACATTATCCGACATTTTCTCCCCTGTGTTAAAATTAAAATACTAGTATAATAACCACCATATACATATAGAGGAATGTAGCTATACATAAAGATATATAGATAATTAAGGGTGTACTTACTCCGGGTACCCCTGGGTGGTGTAGGACAACTTGTAAGGTGCCGACACATCGTGGTACTTGTAGCAGTCGATGGCTGGAGACTTGTGGTAGGTCACCGCCACACTGCCTCCCACCAACAACACGTACACTAAATACCCCTGCAGCAGAACAACAATGCGTATTGAATCTGGCATTATCACCAATAAGTCCTTATACATCAGACATTAATGTGATGATGAACACGCACAACATTCAGACATTCCGTTCCTTCGTCAAACCGTGATGTAAGAGAAATAACAATATTGAAAGCGGCTTTAAGAATTTATCATCAACATCATCATCATCATTATCACCATCATCATCATGAGTTGCAGCAGTAGCAGCAGCAGTAGCAGCAGCAACAACAACATATTGTAGGTAAATACCAGTATAGCCTATGTAACTTGATAATGAAATGAATACTCTTACCAACATCCTGTCGCCCACAATGAATCAGAACAAACTGAGAAGAGCTAACAATTTGTTTCTGTTTTATAAAGGGCACAAACCCTCCTCTCATATAAAACCCTGTCGTGACACAAGTTTGCCATGCAAACGGACCTTGTCTTTTAATACGGGTTATAAACGGCTAGACGTGGTGGCTCATGAAATAAACAATAGGGAAGAACTGCTTAATATCTTTCAGAAATGGAGGTAGTCAACATACAACATCTTACTTAACCGCTTCTTCGCCTCCCGTGTAAAACTAATAAATAAACTGAAAGTAGCCTATACACTAAGTCTTGCGTAGGCTACTTTCTGATCAGTAGTTAATGAAAACCCAATTGTTTGGGGTCAAGTGCTTATATTGACTGGACTACAAAGCATAGGCCTATCTTTATTATTACGTATATTAATCCGTACATTATTATTACGTATGGATGAACATACTGATATAGGTAGAGTGACAATTTTAATGCTTGGATGGGAAATTGTTGCTGTAGGCTACATACATAGGCCTACACACACACACACACACACACACACACACACACGCGCATGCACACTGTCAAAATTGTACACCATGCATTGGACATATCGATATATCATTGTATTCCGCGTTAATGTTTTTTCCCCCAAAAGTTTATGGATAGATGTTTTACGACTTAACAGCATTATAAACTGTTAACTAAGAGGAAACAACTCCGGCATTTGTGTGTGTAACGTGATGGTGCCATGTAATGAGCTTGGTTACCCAGATGAACCTGTTCTGCCGCATAGTGCTCGTCCAGTTACTTGATGTCATAACAAGAACTTCTCACCCACACTCCATGCATGGTAACAGCGCTATAAAGTCGCCAACTCTACATAGCCTTACCTTGTTTACATATGAACAATGCAGAAATGCACCGAATGTACATTACATCCTCGAAACCACGAAATTATACCTGTCAACTGGATATAAGTAGGCATAATGGTCGAGATTTTGAGGATGTATGTGCAGGCCTTATAGATGCGCTTTTTATTTTTGCTGTTTGATAATAGCCTATTTTTGTTGTTCAATCAAAACTATAAATGCACGAATATGTATATTTCTATAAAATTTGGTATGATGGGTATTAGACAATACAATACAATTGAATATAATTAAAGGGAACGTTCCGCTATTTATCTTGTCTTTATTTGATGCATCAACTGATCTATGAAGGAATTGCTAGCAAACGTTGCCGTTACGCATTTTATTTTAGTCGTACCACTAAGAAATATGTCCCCTTACATTGCTATAATGAAGCAAATAAAAATACGACTATATTCAGGTTGTCTATCTTTGCAGTGGAATTTTGCCTACCATACAGCGGTGGAGGAAACGAAGGTTTTTGGAGGTACAATCATAATTGTATGTATGTCAAGTTAATGTACTTTGCAGTTGTAGCTAATAGGAACTACTCCAAAATTACGATCAATATCTGTGATATTATGCCTTTAATTAAATATATATATATTTTTTTATCATATCTTGTCTGGGGGAAAATGTAAATATGGCACTTTAAAACTATAAAGGGAGATAACTTCTATAAGTTCCGCCGTGCTTCAACTTTCTGTTTACGAAAATAGTCGTAGCAGATCAGCTGATTATATCAAAATAAGGCATACGTCAGGTTTAATACTATAAGTAGCAAGGTAATACAGATAAAGCTACTTTATATGCTTACATAATAGTTGCTTAATTATGAAAATATGTCAAATTAGACGATGGTAAAGTCTTCACTCGGTCATCAGTGATCACCCGAAGTTTTCGGTCACTTACGTTTGCGTTATCCAGCTGGTTAAATTACTGAGTGGCTACCGTTTTAATTCCTCCTGACTTTGTTTTTACCGTGAATAACTAAGCCACGCGATTTTATCATAGCATGATGCTAACGTGACCGTTAACCTGTTTTAATTACATAATGATAAGATCTGCGTGAAGTCTTATGACAGAAATGTGACGTTTTCGACATCTGCGTAAAGCACCGCCAGAACATCGATGTATCTTGTGCTGCGTTCGATTGGCGCTCGTGAATATCGTATCCAACCTGTGAACACGCTTTCACCGACTAGAGAGCATCCAGGTAAAAAATAGATAAGACTAGATAGGATGGGAGAAATGCATTTTTCGTGTGGAGAGTAAAAGGGATCGTTTCAAAAGATTAAATTTCAGTCAACAACTCGCCACTTATACTAATGAAAAATACATGTAAATGCAGTTGTAAACCATTTCCTAAGTTGCAATTTTCAAAAGTGTAGCATAGCTATCATCTATGGTTATATGTAACTCATGTAGGGAAAAGTTTATTTTCATGGTTTACCCTATTGCTGCCATTGTTTTCATGACTTGTGAACGTCGAATCGGAAAACCCTTCCCAAGTCCACAAGTTGTACACACACGATATTTCGCCAAACGAACGCTTTTCACAACTTGTGAACTCGGAAATACGATAGCCACGACTTCTAACGATTGCACCATTGACACTTATAGTTGCACATGCTTATATATGAGCACGCACCAGGATATTTGGTCAGATGATATTTAGATTACTTATTGTAATGACAAACAGGTGACACATTTTCATAATATTAATAATAATAAATAATAATGTGCAGTTTTATATAACGCCAAATCCATGCTACAGTGTGCTCAGAGCGCTGTACATTATTACCCAAGTCAATGGATATGTGTGCACTCATTTCCTTCTCAACACCCTGGGGAGTATACATGTCCATCTCATCCTTCTGGGTACCCATTCTCTGCTGGGCGAACCGATGTCCAAGGACGTGTAACAGTGACCGAAGTCCCAGGACATGCATCAACTAGGAATCATATTTGTGTTGTCAAAGCCAATTACAGTTTTTGTTAGATAAATAACGTATTTTTGTTAGATAAATAACGTATTTTTGTTAGATAAATAACGTATTAGCAGGCCTCAAAGTTTCCTGCATAGTCAAATGCAAAATTAGGTCGCCATGGCTCCCAAATTAGTCGCTAAATTAAGCCCTGATTAGATCAGTGATATATAATTTTGGACTACCTAGAATTGTGATACATTTTAGTGAACTGAGCCAAACAGTTTGTTAGTAATTGCCTTGTTACATTAACTGCCAGACTAACACTAATAATATGTGACTATTATTCTGTTATAATTAGTAGTAAAGTTGTAGCAGAATGGTGGACTGGCTTCACTGTAACCTGTGTTTCACACAGCCTGGCACAGGGGCCAAGTTCTCTCTGACCAGCTGCGGTCACATCTACTGTGAGAAGTGCCGAGATACAGGTTGGTCAAATCGTCAATGTTGCACGTCGGATGTAGTGTGTCATTTACTGTGTACTATTGTTCTTTGGAAATCATTTGGGCCCCTGTCTCTGGACTTAAAAAGACATATGGGATACTATTAAAATACAGTCAACAGTACCGTTACTTCTTGTAGAGTAAATGCAAAAACAATAAAAATAATTAAATACATTTAGTTTTAACTGGTTATTATGTAGCTTAATTAACCTTACGCAGCTGTCTATCTCCCAGGTAGTAATGATACCCATCGGCCAATCAGAATACAGGTACCGTACACATATAGCTGGGAATAACTTGATTAGCCACGTGGCAAGTGTCTGACAAACAACATATTGCAAGGCTAGCATAATGCAGGTGACAACTTTGTATTCAGGTATAAATTACATCGTGAAACCATGTTGAGTGGAAGAAATGCCAATAGGAATGTTTACATGATTTTAGCATGTGGTAAAACTTGCCAGACATTTCAAGGGGGGCAAGGCTTGGCTAGCGTTAGGTCAATTGTATTTGCTTGCACTAGACTATATCTATTATTGCTTTTTCAGGTTGTAAAGATCCATGCAGAATGTGTGGAGCCAACTGCACTACTGTCTGCCTGTCTGCAAATGTCAGTGGAAGTTTATTAATACTGCTTTAGTTTAGTCTGTATTTACATTCATAAAGTGCTGATGATGAATAGAGCAGCTATATTCATTTATTAATACAGCATGGACAAACCCAGTGTATAAAACTAAAGAAATTCACTGTCAGACATGAGGACTGGTAAGTCTGAGAAGTTACCCGTCCTCATACATGTTGGCCAGTGATCGATGATATACATCTTGAAAAACAAACAAAAAGTAACACGACATGTGGGCGTGCAAGGATAAAATGTTACCCGTCCTTGCTGAAAATAACCCGGCGCGGGCGTGCAGACGGGCTCTATTTCGAACACTGACAAACCTCATCTATAGTATCAAGTAATCGAATTTGGTATCGGTGGGTAGAAAAATAAGCAGTCTTTCTTTTCAACCCTTGGTCTTACTACGGGCACCAAGACCTCATTCTTATTCTTGAACCATTATTCAATACTGACAAACAAAACCAGATAGTCTACCTGCAACAACTTTTCATTAAAAGATACCTTTATCTTTCATTACTTGTAATGAACTTTTATTATGATGTACAAAATATTTCAGAAATGAAAGTCAAATCTTTTTGTAACCATATTTAAAATGTCAGATGATATGACTTCAGCATGAACATGATGAATAAATACATTGACATTTGTTTCAGATGAAGCCCGAAGTTGAAATGTTTTTCACCGATCCAGCAGACATTGTGAAAAAGTCTCTGCGACAATCTATCCAGGTATACTTCAACATTTGTCAATTATTTTCTGTATTTATCTAAATCTCCATGTACAGGTATGCACAATGTTTCATTGGCTTTACTAAAATAATTGCATGGATGTACAGTATATAAACTGCTGTGTTAGATCTCCATTTATATCTTTGTAACATGGCCTTTCAGTTTGACCATGTTGGCATCATATTATAATATATTTAGATATTCCTTTCCAAATATGTGAAGCTCCCAAAACTATTTCCTTTTAAGTGGTTAAATTGAAGTATTAGCTTACCTCTGACAGTATTGTATTTTTCACCTTTTGTAAAATGAGTCTTTGAACTGTGGCTTTCAGGTATTAGACTTTCAGAAGAATCATAGGAAAAGAATGCTGTCTTACTACAAAGATAAGGTATGATGAGACAAAGAATATTAATACATTCACATATACATGTATGTATATATGTGTGTATCAGAGCTGTTTTTACACGATTTTTTAGATTGCATATGCCATGCCATCAGTACGTGTACTGTGTATTCAGTTCATAAATTATTTCTATTTGAGTATGGAATTGAAGTAGGGGAGAATATATTGTTACTGAAGATATCTTGTCACATTTGTTTTCCATAAACAAATAGAAAATTGGTCTCAAATGATTATTGCCTTTATTAAAACAAGTTAATATAATATTAACATGTAATTTTACCATTATATTCAGAATTTTCAGAATTGATAAATGTTATTACTAATCTGTATTCAATGACACTCTACACTCTTTCAGTTAGCCAAACAACAGGATATGCTAAACAAAGCACAGCAGTGTATATCTCAGTATAAACAGTTAGAAAGGTACAGTGTATATTTATAGGATACTAACCAAGCTTCCATTTCGTCTCAGATGTATGCCCGAGTGACATTATTATGGCACAAGGACATACAGCTGATATGAAATGGAAGCGAGGTTAGTATTCTATTTCTTACCCAAAGTGTTAAAGTACTAAATAGGCCTATCATCAAGCTTTTGATCAAAGGTAATCAGATTCTAAGCTGAGGAGCGGTGTAACCTCTGTCACAATGCATCTACAATGTCATTTCATTGTCAGCACTTTCATGTAGTGACGTTAGAGTTGAAGGTCAACCAATCACATTGCAGAAAAGTGTGTCAAGTAATATTGCCCATACGGTTAGTATCAATATATTACAAACCAGGATATGCTTGCCCTTATGGGAAAGAAAGGAGTATATTAAAAGATAGAAGTGTAAAATATTGCAGTATAAACAGAAAGGTGCAGTGTTATGTATATTTCAACTCATTTTACAGTTAGAAAGATACAGTTCATACCTCAACACATATGAACAGTTAAGAAAGCATACATGTATATAGGCATCTTGCCTAGCCCACGTGACCTAACTCAACTTTCTTCGTAGTGTCCCTTGGCTGCATAGACCCCGTTTTCCGGGCACACTGAGATCAAAGTGCTGCGGTCGGCATTGACAGGCCAATCAGATTCGCCCTAAGCTCCGCCTACTTTGCACTCACAACAACAAATCTCGTCGTCACCTCATATAAATTGGTAATGTCACTGGTTCCATACACGGATGTCATATCAAAACAAGAACCTTTTCTCTTGAATGGCTACGCGAACTTTCATCTGATTAGGGCCTATCTGTTCGACATTCAATCCCAAACTTAGTTTAGATATCGCTCACAAACTTCTACAGCAAGCTTTTCGCCATTTTGGACGTTTTGACGTCTACACAAGGGGAGACAATTCACTCTGCCTACATGGTTAAATCTGCCTGCCACATTTAGGTGGGGAATGATGGGAAGGGTAATAATGTAGTAAGCGAAGCTCAGAATTGTACCCTTCCCTTGTATATAGGTGTACATATCAACTGTATTTCCCATGTGAAAGAATATTTTCAGAGAACTGATCAGGCTTAGAGAGGAGAATTCATACCTGAAGAAACTGATGTCAGAAAAGGTTAGCTTTGCAAATTATTTTCAAATTTCTCTAGAAATTTATTCTGATTTTTGTTGATGTTCAATAACAACTACATTGTATGATCATTATGTAAATATCTTTGTTGTCAGCATTGATGTTGTTTTGTAATATTACTGTAATAATTACAATCAGTTTATATTAGACCAAACTGTTTCAAAATTGATATGCAGTTGTCTTACCACTTATTAATGTAGAATTTTGCAAAATTATTTTATTTTCTAGGGCTTTGGGAACCATCCACGGTAATTAATTAGTGTCATAATTTTGTCATTTCCAAGTTCATGTTGTTCATTTTTACTGTTCATTGTGTTTATTATATTTGAGTTGAGTTTTGTTGTTGCCATTATTACTGTTGTTTTTAGTTTGTATAGAATGTTCTATTTTCAAGTAATATATTAATAATATGGAACTATAGTAGTTGAAAGCATTCATGTCATGGTAGACATTTTCAGTCAACATTATTAATTTTAAGACAAAATAAAGTGTCAATTCAATCATTTTTTTATTTTTTTTCATTGCTTTTATTTATTTCAATAGACAGTTTACAAAGTAGAAACATATACAAACTATTGATTGACATGAATAATTAGAATATAAGTGATGATTATTTTTAAGTAGAGAGAGAGAGAGAGAGAAATTAAAACATAATAGTAAAACTATTTCTGGCAATTAATGTAGGTGTTTGAACTATTAGATGGTTCGAATTATTAGGGTAAATATGGTAATCATCGGGGATAGAAGTTCCCACTCGCCTGGCGGCCCGATCCATTTCTCCTAATGTTAAAGGTATCCTACGGGCTAGTAACAATTTTATGTTTTGTTATTTATATCATTATTCGGGCGAGTATGTTTTAAAGTTACGGTAAGTTCTAACCCTGAATCAGTAAATAAAGTGCAGAAAAAAAGAGGTATTATTTTTCGGAGTAAAGTACAGTTGTACGAGGAGGTTGAGAAGAGTAACCAATATTTTTTTAATCTTGAAAGAAGAAATTAGATTAATAAGTCAATTTAATCATGCTATTGAGTATTCATCATTCAGCAGTTTTGCACCCCTATATTGAACATGATAAAAAGAGTTATACTATTTATTTCAGACCAGGTTCTAGCCAAGCTGGAGGGCGATCTGGTACAGTGTCATCTCCTGGTTCATATAGAGGTAAGCCTGGCTAGAAGTGAAATGGTTGTTCATTTCCGAATGAGCAAAATAATATTAACTATTTAAAAAGAAATATATATATATATATATATAGAAGTTTTGTAAAGTGTAATTACGAGTCACTAAACTTCAAACTTAATTTTGCATCTTGAATTGAAACAAAATAAATATTTTATTTTTGGTCAGCCTCACCTACTCGATCTCCGAATCATATGACGTCTCCATACCACACACGGATTGTCCAGATGTGTTCATCCCAGTAAGTTGAACCATGCCGCTACTGCCGCAACTAACTAACATAATGTGCAGTGTAGAGTAGATGTGCAGTGTAGAGTA
The DNA here is from genome assembly GCA_032361325.1 of Lepetodrilus fucensis. Lineage (NCBI taxonomy): Eukaryota > Metazoa > Mollusca > Gastropoda > Lepetellida > Lepetodrilidae > Lepetodrilus > Lepetodrilus fucensis. The sequence goes on along the minus strand of JAUTBV010092908.1, from coordinate 3,860 downwards.
GATGTGCAGTGTAGAGTAGATGTGCAGTATAGAGTAGATGTGCAGTGTAGAGTAGATGTGCAGTGTAGAGTAGATGTGCAGTGTAGAGTAGAAGTGTAGTGACGTTAAGTGGTTCATTTTTTATTTCTATTGGTGGATGGAGGATGTATTTTCCATTTTTTTTGGATATATATTTTTTTGTATTGGGGTTTAAAGGCGCTTTCTAGAATCTTTCACTAATATCACGACTTGTCAGTTTAGGGCAGCAGGAAACCCACAACATCCGTAGTGCTGAATGTTACAGTAAACCTGCGAGCACCGGCTGGTACTGACAAGACCAAGGATGATAACTGCATTGCCACTCTACAGTCTACTTGCATCCTATCAATATCGCGTCAGAAAGGTAACTTTCGCGAACATTGATGCCGGGCCCCCAGGACCGGATTTGAACCTGGAACCTTTAGCTCCAAAGTCTAGCTCCAAAGTCCAACGTTCTACCACTGCACTACATCCCGCCCCTATTTTCCATTACGAAAATTCATAGTTTGTTAATACATGTACATGTAATAATAATATCGACATAATCATAATGCACTAGTTCCACCTCTAATACATATTTTAGCTGGTATGCATAATGTATAAATGCTATGGTTATATTTGTTTCAAATTTAGACATTTCAAATTAATATTTGTTTGAATGTATTTAAAGACATAACCACAACATGCCCACTCTTATGTTATTATTTCAGACCTCAGATGCAGATGAATAATAGTTGTCATCAACCTGTGAGTAGCACTTCCACCTTTGTCAATGAGTTAATGAATGTCCCTTACTGTTTTGTGAATTAGTGCATAGCCTTTACTGTTACCCTTACCGGACACTAGCTCCATGGGGAATCTCCAATTGCCTTCTCAACTCCCTGGGAAGTATACCGTATATATTATCCACAGCAGACTTAGCCATGCCTTTGTTATGTACATTTACCAACTGTACATGGGTGGTAGATGTGATCTATCCAGACATATTTCTACAATATCGTGTCTCACTATTTTGTAGATAAGAGAGATGTCGCCCATGATGACCTCAGAACGAATCTCTGTGAGAACACCCCCCACTGGAGGCAGAATAGGTAGGTCCGCCGGTCATTGGAGACCATGACGATGCTCACGCACATGTTCACGTTCTAGATGTACGAAACCAACTTCCAACACATTAATGCTCAATCGCTGTCTTTTCACGAGATAAATAAATAATGAATAAATAAATCACTTCCGAAACATAATTCACAAAGCTGCACAGGTTTGTGCCAATGATTATACAGATATGGTCCTTTCTATGAATGGAATACAATGTCATATTCATTTGTTTTCTGTGGAATCCCATTTGTATTGCATTTTTTTCTTCTGATTGCAGTCAGTAGTCAGACAACGCCTCATAAAGAAATTCACAGAACCACACCATTGTAAGTCTTCTCGGCTCTGTTTTCGTCAATCTGTGCAATTTATTCTCTTATGATGGTTCTCTGCTAGTTTCCTCATCGTCATAACATGTACATCATTACCCATAGTTAAGTGACCAACAACTGTGGTTACTGTTCGCCTTGGAAACAGCTTGTCCTACATGTTCATCTGTTCATCTGTTCTGTTTCAGATCTGTACCTCACCCTATCAGCCTACCAAGTCCATCTCCTAAACTGATGCACTGATGTCACGTGAATAGTCTTGTGTCGCAGAAGTGCACACACACACACACACACACACACACACACACACACACCACACACACACACACACACACCAGTTTTACCAATGACATTGACAAATTAACTGCATACAATTCAACAATTTATTTGTATTTTATATTCAATAAATACATAACAATAAAGAAATAGTTTTCAATTGTAATATATTGAGAAAATCCTGTCACAATATCATGATACGGTAAAAGCAGATATATCCAATTTTAACTATTTCCAATGGAATACAGTATCGGAAATATAGTTACAAAGTATAATAATGTAAAAAAACAAGAATGTAATTTTGAATGCAGTTTTAACAGCCATATCTGTCACATTGATGCCACAAGTCTCCTGGAGGCTGACAATCGTTGTGCATTTATGCAAAACTGACGCAGTATTTGTATGGAAAACGTGGCACATTGATTCCTCTAAAACAGTTACGTTGTCGCAAATAAGTACAGGACACCTTTCATCCACTCCACGATCTCGTTACCTCCAAGCTTTGATTCTCCATACACTCGGTCCACAAACGAGATCGGAACCTGCCAAGGATTAAAAATACAATACTTCAAAACCATCTGAAACTACGCCATATTCTTCTCACAGAATGTTTGGGAAAATCCTAAAATTGTCTCATTGGATAATTCTTTGATAACTCTTAAAATAGTGTTGTAAAGAAAATATATGTTGATGATTCTTCAGGGATAGAACTAGACACTCGCCCTGCAGCCTGATCCATTATCTAATGTTAAAAGGTATCCTACGGGCAATAACGATTAAATGCGAAGTTTGTAGCAGTGTTTTCTAGTTACCTCTCCTATAGAGTATCCAAACTGCCGCGCTCTGATGATCATCTCGATCTGGAAGACGTATCCTTTGGACCGACACGAGTGAATCAGCCGTTCCAAGACATTCTTCTTGTACAGGCTGAAAGTTGACCACACAAAAGTCTTGTATTAATTTTTGGGGTACTGCCGCTTTCAAGATTGGTTTCATGTATATCATGGCTTGTCAGTTATTGGCATGAGGAAATCTGCATCAACATCCGTAGCACTGAACGCAGGCCAAGAAGCTCTGACTGTCACTATCTGATGGTCAGAACGATTCGGCCTACTACTGAATGTTGCAGTAAACCTGAGCACTGGCTGGTACTTACAGACCAAGGATTGTATCTGCATTGCCACTCTAGACAGCACATGATCATCTTATTAATATCTCGTGAGAAAGGTAAAGTTCATGAACATTGATGCTGGGCTGGGATGCTCGTATTCACAATGATATTGGAAGATCAGGCCCCGAGAGTACGAAACATTTTTAGTACAATTTCATGGTCAACTCAAAGTTTTGTTCATAAATACCCACATAAAATTTTAGCTTCCGGATAAAATCTTACTCAGAAAGTTTTGTAATCTTGGGGCTATATTCACTATAATTCAGATATGATCAATGCCGTATTTACATTGTCGTATTGCTAGAACTATTCACTTACCGGAAGCTACCAGTGACGTCGGAGGCTCCTGGACGTAACAACACCTGCGTGATGTAGTTTGCCCCTCGACTGTCGAAAATAAACAACCACATACATTCTAAATGAGAACAGACATGGTTTATACATTGCAATTCTTTCACCAGTTTTCGATATAATAATGAAACTGAGACTGTCAAGGTGAAATGAAACAGAATAAATTTGTTGAAAGATATATATGTTGAGACGCAAACCTGATGCATTTCCTCTTGAGATCCCAGCCAAACACTCCACCATCTCCACTGTAGCGAGTTCCCAGCACAATGTCACAGTCATCTTCCATTTGTGTCCTAAAACAGAATCTATATTGGCGAAGGGGAAATATATACAAAACAAAAGATATGTGAAAACTTCCTAGTTTTACTAATAAGTATGGTTTATAGTATTTATTCAACCCTCCTATGGAGCATATGGGTAATAAAATCTAAATATTTAAAATGAATTGTGGGGGGGTGGGGGTTGGGGGATTTAGAATCACTTTCTAGAATCTTTCACTAATCTCATGACTTGTCAGTTTAGGCCAGGAAGAAACCCGCAACTTCCGTAGTGCTGAATGTTGCAGTAAACCTGCGAGCACTGGCTGGTACTGACAAGACCAAGGATGATAACTGCATTGC
>JAUTBV010092897.1:0-17831 GCA_032361325.1 Lepetodrilus fucensis | reverse complement strand
CCATAGCACTCTCTTAGCAATGCATTAGCTATCGGCAAAGAGAGTGATATGGTCCCTTGGCGGATAAGAGAGCTTCGAGAAACGATACCCAGTCCAGAGTCCAGACAGCGTTCGATACTATGAGCCTACATGTTTATGGACAGCGGGGGCCGTATTCTCGAAACTTCTTAACATGCGAACCTCTTATAGTGCTACAATAGTTGTAACTGGGCTCCCGCCACAATAGAAAGCGTTAGCGTTACAATAGTTGTAGCCTACAAGAGCGTCGTGCAACGGGCATCTGTTCACAAAGTAACACAAGAAGAAAACCACTTTGGCAAATTCTTAGTACTTACGAACTTCTTAGTACTTACGAACCTCTTAGGACTTTCGTGAATACCAGCCCAGCGGTCTCAACATTACGATTTCATGCTGAAGCTCAAATTGTATATGGGGATTTGTGAACAAAACTTTAAGTTAAGCATGAAATTGTACACACAAAAAAGTCGGTGCTAAAATGTATGCTAAACTAAATGAGTAGCACTGATGATGTTTCGAATGTTAACAAGGACATGGCCAGTAGGCCTATCTTTTAGTTTCACAGCCTACATTCTGCTTATCTAATAGTAAACATAGACATGTCTACTCTCATTGAATTCAATAAAAATGAAACTATTTGTATTTACTATAGTTATAATAATATACGTAGACTTATTGAATAAAGTACATGTATGTAGACTTATTGAATAAAGTACATGTATGTACATACATTTAAATAGGTCAACTGGCCTAACATTTAAATAGGTCAATAGGTCAACTAGTCTAACATTTAAATAAGTCAAATAGCTGTGATTGCTGGCGGTTAATTATTCTTTAGAAGTTCATCAGATAAGTTATCTGCTCCTGTCGCTTTGTTCGCTCGCCACCCAGGGTCGCGTTTTATACGTCATTCCGTGATATGAGATCACTGATCACGTTCCTTGGCTGAGCACATATAGCTTTAAATTTTAAAGCTACATTGCAGTGAACTCTGACATAAGAGTGGTATTGACGTAGGGTGTGTGTGTGTGGTACTTGTATAGTTCTGTACGCCACAGCATGTACACATTGTGTGGAAATGTACATAGACTTAGAAGCGACGATACGGCTTACCTCACGACCTATTAGAGACATTATTTTATATACAGTATATATACTCACGGATAAGTGCTTACTCGAAAAAGAAATTCTCCTTTTTTTGTTGTTGCAAGCATGAACTTGGTTTTCAGTGTTGACATGGGTATTATACGCTTTGTATTTGAATACCATATGTAGGTAATGTCTGTAGTAGGCTATTCTGTCGGATGTTATTCGTCTTGTGATAGTACATGCAAACGTACTATTATATTTGATAGGTTTATGGGGAAATAGTATGCAATGTTGATATGTATAACTAGAGTTATCCCCCTTTGTGATAGTGACATTTTAGTAGGGCCTACCTTGAGAGTTATAAGATGTGAAATAAGAAGTTTTGCTATTTTAAGAATAACAAATATGAAGCAATTTAAGTCAACTTGCTTCCTTGTTTAACACACTAATTTAGCTATATTGGGAATTTCCGATTACATGTATTTGTTTTCTCGCTAACATTATCGTGACACAAATTCACTTACGTAACAATCTACAAGGGCAAGACCTTTCATGACACAGTTCCCCAAAGTCTGACCGGATGTTCGTTTCTAAATAGTTCTGTCATGCCAACATATTAAAGGCATAATATCACAGGTTGTTTTGGACTAGTTTTTAGCTACAACTGCAAAATACATTAACTTGACATACATGAAACTATGTTAATACTTCCAAAAACCTTACCAACGCTATCCACTGTAACCCCTGAATATGATCGTATTGTTATTGCATTGGAGATTTGTCAATCACACAGCGGTTGAATACTTTTTGGAAGTACCAATTAAACATGATTTTATGTATGTTAATTGAATGCACTTTGCAGTTATAGCAAACAACTAGTCCAAAACCATCATACATATATGTGATATTATGCCTTTAAAATAACGTGTTTTTCTTATTAATATTATTTTCAATTAATGAATGATTAATACCGGTATGTGACCATAAGCTCTCCGTAGTCATGACATAGTTATTCTGTACTCTGGTGTCATTATAAGAACTAAGGTAATCTAATTGGTCGTTGTTGTTTTTTACGTGATTTGAAATGCAAGACATTTCGTAATTACATTACTTCTGAAAGTGACAATATATTTTAAATGTCAAGATGAAGAATGGACGGTAAATAGACCTGGGACTTGCATAAAAACATCGAGCACTATCTTGGCATGCAATCACGATTTCTTGATATATTTCATGTTTAAACGTGTTTTACCTGAAAGTAGCCAATGCACATTTGATTTATATACACAAGTATGTTGGGCAACAAGCAATGTGTTCCGCATGTCCTACTGGTTTTAAATAGTTTCATATTTATTTATTTTCATAATACTTGGAGATACACAAAATTAATATTTTAGTGACATATCAACAAACAGTGATTTTATAAGCCTTTACAGGCAAGGAAGACATTTTAGATTCTCCAAATTTACTTTGCATTTTCGAGGGAGGACAACGGTCCCTGAAAATATCCAGGAATTGTTCTTGCCTCCCTCTATCATTACTGCTATTATTATTATTATTATTATTATTATTGTTGTTTATTATTATTGTTGTTATTATTATTATTATTATTATTATTATTATTATTATTATTATTATTATTATTATTATTATTATTATATATTTATATAGTAAATATCCAGAATAACTGCTCAAATGCGCTTATTACCCCGGTCAATGGATCTGTACACTCCCTATGGAGTATACAATTCAACTTATTTAGGTTTACATTTTGCTTAAAAATACAATAATAACTACTCTTTCGTTCCATATTTTGTACTAGCAGATATTTTATATCTGAATATTGATGTAAATAATTGTAGTGTCTGTTGGCTATCACAGAGAATTAGACGTATGCCTGGTAAGTAAACACCGATATTATTCCATTACCGCTTGTCACGTTGATTATGAAATTCTGTCTTATGGACATCATTTTGTCTGATATCCAATTTTAGGACGACACCATCTTCTAATGCAGTTCTATTGTAGGGCACAGCTGTACAATTAGAGACTCACTTATATCTGCATGTAGTTTGGAGTACCGTAGGTTGCGGGACATTGCCATGGACCGTGTAACCAGATATAGTAATACAAGTACCATCACTCATCAGTACAGTTACATTCTGTGTAGTATGCACTACTTTGTATTACATTCTGTGTAGTATGCACTACTTTGTACTTGTGTGAACACTGAGAAAATTGAAAGTAGAAAGTACAAATACTAATAAAATATTAACCCTCTCTCTGCTGGATTAGAGAGAGGACACTGCTCATTAGGGGTTATCTGGCTACCTCCAGCATGGAGGAGGTTAACCCTCTCCCTGCTGGATTAGGCAAAATCACTGCTCATTAGGGCATCAATGGTTGCCTCCAGCATGGAGAAGGTTAATATGTGTTCATTAACCATGTAGATCTTTCAATGTTTAACCTTCTTTGTACTGGCAGCAACTGCATATGCCCAATACAGCAATAGATCAGTATTTTGTATTTTTTGTTCATCCAGCTGGGTAAAAGCCTAGATACATTTTTCTGTGGAGAGTGCTTGAACATCAATGTTCCGACTACCATGTCTTGTAGCACTGTGAAACCGGAATAATGTGTTTAACCTCCTGCTTAGTGTGTGTTTATTGATGTTCAGCTGCTGGTCGTGCAGATGTTTTCTACTGGACATTGTTCCATCTCAGGAATGGAGGCTGCAATCTGGAATAATCCAGTCTAGTGAACTGTCAGCACTCATTTTAGCTCAGATGGTGGAGGAGGAGGAGGAGAGAGAGAGCGAGAGAGAGAGAGAGAGAGAGAGAGAGAGAGAGGGGAGGGGAGGTGAGAGGAGAGAGATATAGGAGAGAGAGAGGGAGAGAGAGAGGGGAGAGGAGAGGAGAGAAAGACAGACAGAGAGGCAAACAGACAGACAGACAGGCAAGCAGACAGGCAAGCAGGCAGGCAGACAAAGACTAATTCGAAAATAATGAAAGAATAGATGAGAGATAGTCAAAAGTAGAGTGAGAGTGAATAGAAAAGAGATAGAGAGAGAAAATAAATAGAGAAAAAAATAGTTACTTAATAAATGATAGCAATGTTGAGCTACAGGGATGTAAGCAAGAGTTATGTTAAATTTCTGCAGTAGATGCAATTATTACCTTGCACAAGACTAATTTTGAGAAAAAAAACTAACACGTTACACCACCAAGGACATGAGCATAACACGTTCTGGATGCTGGGAACTAATTGCTTAGTAAGCAGAAATGTGGTTACAAGATGTTCCTATGCTTCTTGTTGAGTGCGTCTTCAGTAGAATTAGCCCCAGTAATTGGGGGTTGTATCTCCATGAGCAAACCATGCATGCTGCGCTTCAGAAGATCCCAGCACAGTTTACTAACATCTAAATATGCAATCTGCCATAAAGGTTCCTTCTGGTGTCGATACATTATGCTTATCGTCCTGGAAGCGGAGAACTGCACTGAAAGTTCCAGACACATCAGCATTACAGTAAATGTTCACCTCATCCACGACCCTGTAGCAACAGTGTAAAAGTATTACCGGTAGACAATTCTCTACAGATGTCTGAAGAGACAAGAGACCTTTTGGTTATCCTTATCTTGAGTAATTAATTTTAATATGGAGTAGTATATTAACTTTTACGCCATTCATCGCTGTACCGTAACACAAGTTTAATTGCCCATGTCATCGTGAAGAAGTATATATACCAGTATGGACAACATTCTTTTATTGCCGGACCAACATGCTTAAAACCAAACTGAAGCTGTCGGTATCTACAAGCCTGAACAGTCTAAGTCCCAGATACAAATTTTGCTGGAGTTGTTTTCAAGTTGAACATCAGAGGTAATCACCGGGTTAGGGTCTTTCCTTGGAGTGTTCGGTTAGGGTCTTTCCTTGGAGTGTTAGATTAGGGTCTTTCCTTGGAGTGTTTGGTTAGGGTATTTCCTTGGAGTGTTTGGTTAGGGTATTTCCTTGGAGTGTTTGGTTAGGGTATTTCCTTGGAGTGTTCGGTTAGGGTCTTTCCTTGGAGTGTTAGATTAGGGTCTTTCCTTGGAGTGTTCGGTTAGGGTCTTTCCTTGGAGTATTCGGTTAGGGTCTTTCCTTGGAGTGTTCCTCCCAGGGTTAAACTCCTAGCAGAGTGCCATTCAGGCTTTATTGCCAAGCGCGCTGGTCTGTCTACTGTAGAGGCTGTTACGTACAGCTCTTGCCTTATGATTACAGTGCTGGACCGTGCCAACCAAGACTATATCATTAACACTGGAAGTGGAACTCTTAGCATTACAGTGGAATTCTTAGCATCAGCATTGATTATGGGACTCTCCAGATGTAGGTTAAATTTTAATAAGATGGGTGAAACACTGAAAGGCAATGCCTAGCCCATTTAATAGACATCAGAAATACACTGGTACTTCAGGGGCCCATTACACAGGACAATCCTAGCGCTACGAGAGTCTGAGAGTCGTAATAACTCCTGTACATTAGCATGGAGGTGCTAAGGAGTTACGACTCTCATAGTGCTACAATTCCTCTGTGGAACGGGGGGCACTGAGTATGGCCTTCTCACTTTGAAGATGACCTACTATACAATAATCCCAACAAGACTGCAAGAACAAATATTGCATTGAACCTGACTAAACAGGATATGTGTCATCAAGTTCTATGTTTAATGCATTATATTAGGGACGCATGGCTTGTATGGACGAGAACTAAATTGATATTAATCCAAGGATGCTGTTGTAATCATGCCTGTCGGTGAACAAAATTACGATAATTATCCACTGTCATTTTCTGGTTTGAAGGTGAACTGACATTTATCACTTGGCCATGATGTCCATTTCAAAGCAATTGTATTAATACAATGAGCATTGCACCCTAATATCAAAATTAATCATGTGACTTTCTATTTATAAATTATAATTTGCTGTAATTCATGTACTTGGTTATAACTGAATTTTGTATAATTTATTAACTTTTGGTGAAAATATTTTAGGCTCATTTTTTAACATTACAATATTTGTTATTTGACATTAATTTCTTACAGAACATTGCCATTTATTGAAGCTCATTATAATGTAGCATACTGGTAGCACAATGGATAGTACATCAGTCTACAAGCCAAAGTGTTATCTGTTTAAATCTGGTAATTCTCAGGCCAGTGACATATAATTAACACTGCCAATTCCCACCCTATCTTTATAAGTACCATTCAATACTCTTGTTACTATATCTACTTATTGCCGATTCTGCTCCCATTTTAAACAGTGCTATCGCCGAGATTATTGAAATTATGTACATCACAATCAATGGTAATATAGTGAATACAAACTACAGTAGTCCATCACACAATTTGTAGACAAATTCTCTTTTAATTTTTAATATAATTTATTACATTTTTGTTAATAAAAACCTTGAACGTCTTCAACACAAAGTAAAAACACAGGATGTAGGAGATGAAGGGATACAGCAGACAGTTAAAGATATCAGCTTCTTTGTAAACCAGTGTTATGATATCAAGTCAAAGACAGACCAAGGCTTATCGATGTCCTAGAGTAATTTGAATTAATTTATAGCAAGGTTTTCCTGTAGTTATTGATGATGTCTAGAGATGCACGAATGTTATGTTCAAGATAAGTTGTACCCACACCACGTCTTGCTTTCATCTATGCATCGGCTTCTTGTTGCGTGTCAATGTTGACGGCCCAGGGAGAGCCTGCAAAGACGTATTTTCTATTAATTTGCTCATAAATTTCAATCACACTTTATGGACAACCTTGTATGAAACTATCTTGCTGTTTATCATTGGTTTATGTGAAATGCTTGTGGGTATGTTGATATCATGCTCTAGTTCATGTCAGTATGGGTTTTCTCCTGGGGTGCATTCAAAGACACAAGCGCTGAGTAAGCCGCTTAGCTAAACTGGTTCCCTGTCCCATGTACAGTCCATACGACTCATGAGACAGTGGCTAGTTTGCAATCCACTTGCATCTCTGAAAACACCCCTGGAGGGAAGGTGTTGGATATTACTTCATGGATGTCACACCATTGGATCCAATCTCTGGCATAAAGCCATCCGTACTTTAGAATAAATGGAATATCTCTTTGAAATGTAGAGGAATTTCCGCCACGATGAACAAAAATAAGGTTCTTCAGAATTTTAAAGAAATTCAACATCCTGTGTCTAATGAGGCCTCTATGTATTGAGTGAGAATGGAGGTAAACACATTGTATACTTAGATGATGGCCATGACTAGGAGGAGTACTGACAAGCAAAATGGTAGCTCTTGTTATTTGTGATATATATGTATGTTCAGCTGCACCTGTTGGTCTATAATCACAAACTGGGGTGCATTCAAAGATGCAAGCGGCTTGCAAACACCTTACCAAACTAGCCACTGTCTCAAGAGTCGTATGAACCATACATGTGACAGGGAACCAGTTTAGCTAAGCGGCTTACTCAGCCCTGGTGTCTTTGAACGCACCCCGGGTGTAATACTTAATGTGAACTGTCTATATGTTTTTCAGAACTCTTAACTCTTAACTCTTTTTATTTTTAGAAGATGATCGTTTTCGAACTCCATCAGTGGGCAACCTCAAAGATGGAAGATATCCACCAAACCAAGCGCCCTATGATCAAAATATTCACAAACCTAACCATGAACCAGACAACAGATCCAAGTCTACATCCAACCTTCACATGGATACTTCCTACGAGCGTCCCGATCCGAACACAATGAAGACAGCTGCCTCAGTTGCTGCTCTTGGCCCAGCGCCTCATGGTCATGGATACCAGCCGAATTTTGGTCGCAAGCCCAATGACTACGAAAACCAGCCACAGATGAACAACGTTCCGGAGCCAGTTAAAGCTGGACGAGGTTACACGGACATAAATCAAAATAACATGCCTGTCAAACCCATGCACCATCACAGTCAACCCTATCTTCATGCCCAGCACCGACCCAATGACAGGTCGTCAGTGTCGTCCAAAACTTCCTCCTCCAGCAACAGGGACAACAGGCCTCAGTCGGCGTATTACGACGTCCACAACCGCGAGGACTTTGGCCAGTCCAGACCCAAGTCTGACGAGATCACTCCCAATAGGATCAGAGAGTGGCAGGAGAAGCTGGAGGACCCCAGGGTTCCGGGTTTCCAGAACAACCAGCCCCAGAACCAGAACTCGCCCGGAGGACAAGGGAGGGACATCAACGAGCTCAGACAACCAAACAATCAAGACATTCCTAAAATCACTGTCAACAACCCTCCGCGGCAGCCCAACTTCTATGAAAACGCACTTCCTTCTCAAGATGCAGCTCCACCTTTCCATCAGCTTCCCAAGCAGAATAACGAGAAGCCCAAGCCAGCTGTGAAGCCCAAGCCACCCATGAAGCCCACCCAGCAGAGAGTGCCGCCAACGGATGTTCCGTTTACGCCAGTGGACCATCGTCAGTCCCAGCCACAATTTTTCGATCCTAAGTCATCTCCTCAAGAGTCTCCCAACCTGTACAATCCTCACGCAAACAAGCCGCAGCAGTTTCAACAGCAGCGGCAAGACCCCAGAGCTTCCTTCGGACAGCAGAAGAAGGTGTCTCCGGAGCGAGCAGTAGGTCCGTATGGTTATCCTGAACAGACCGAAATGCCGCCACCTCCTCAAATGGAGATGGCTCCAGAGTTACCTCCCCCTCCCAACAGCGATGACCTCCACGAGAGTTCCCCGCCCCTACCTCCTCCTCCTGCTCAGGACTACGCACTGGAGCAGCAGTTACAAGAGGAGCAGCGGCGTCTGATGAACCAGCTGGGGCCGCAGGGAGGCTACAACCCTGACCCACGTTTCACCGGACCCGCGGGCTACGGGAGAGTCGAATACGATGGCCGGCCAGCTCAACTCCAGGACCAGCCGCGACCCGGGCAGGGATATGACCGGCAGTACCCCGGCGGTCAGCAGAACAACGTCCACCCAAACTACCAGAACATCAGCTACGGCGGTCCCGAGACCCAGCCCCCGCCGATCCCCCACCCACCAGAGCATAATGTTTATGAGCAGTACGAGACGCAGCGGCCGGACGTGCAGCTCCCTCCGCCGACACCGCAGACGGCCGCAATGCTGCTGAACGTGAAAGACAAGGAGTACAATGTGGGCGCGTCGCCGTGGGAGCGTGAGGAGAAGGAGCGGGAGGAGGAGAAGTACGAGGAGGACATGCAGAAAATGAGGGAGGTCGAGCTGATTGATCTGGAGGCCAAGCAGTACCTCACGCCACAGGAGCAGGACCGACTCGGGAAACTGAGGCTGGAGCACGAGTTCCAGCGCCGGGTCAAGGAGTCGCTGGACAACGACGAGGACGAGGAATCCGATTCCGAGATGGCCGAGAGGTTGTATGTGAGTAGAACGTTCTCCACTGAGACCTGATGTACGACTGAGTAGACCAAGAGGTTGTATTGCAGAATATTGTGCATCAAGGCCCCAAGATTACGAAACTTTCTGAGAATGATTTCATACTCAAGTCAGAATTTTTTCATAAAACATCATGTGACGTCATAGCCCGAGTATGCTATGAGTCTAGGGTTATGACGTCACATGACGTTTTATGAACACAATTCTGAGTTGAGTATGACATCGTACTATCGGGGCCTGATGTTCGACTGAGTAGACTGAGAGGTTGTATGTGAGTCCTGATGTGCGTTAGTGATGTATGACTGAGTAGACTGAGAGGTTGTATGTGAGTCCTGATGTGCGTTAGTGATGTATGACTGAGTAGAACGAGAGGTTGTATAATAGGAGTAGAACATTGTCTATAAAATATTCCTGCAGTAACATTAACCAACAAATCAATTTATCTATACTTATCTATAATTCTGAAAACAAAGTGGAGGAATGGGTTGGGATTGTTTTTGACAGAAAGGATATGGAAAACAGAATGTTTGTATTGCTTATTAGTTGTATTTTATTGAAGACTTATAAATACAAACTTATATATAATAGTAATATTATTAATAGTGCAGAAGCGTGGATTTCCACCAACATTTCTGACCAGCCATTTCCCGTGTTTCCAGTCTCGTGACAGGATGATCCAGGCCATGAAGGAGGACTTGGAGAAGTCGAGGAACCGCATGGTGGATCTGGAGAGGAAGAGGATGGCGGAAGAGTTTGAGTCGGAGAAGCAGAGACTGACAAGACTGGAGAGGAGGCTGGAGCAGTTTGAGACAGACCGCGAGAACCACAGGCTGCGTCTGCTGAAGAAACAGGAGCGACGGCAGAAGGACCACGCTGAGCAGCTGAAGATGCAGAGGGTCAGTACCCACTAATCACACACTGCTGGGGGCATATTCTCAAAATATTCTTACAAACTTCTTAGCCATATACAGCTTGTAGCCATACTATAAGAATCCTAGAATCGAGAATAGGCCTCTTTAGAAGAAGAGTAGGTCCACTTTGTGATTTAGTGTATATACTTTGTGATTTAGTGTATAGGTTTCACACAATTGTGTAGTGAGGTTACAAATCTTTGGACATTCAGACACTGAAAACTTGAAGAGTAATATGTATGGAACCTAAAAACAATAATGTGACATGGAACGTCTGTGTGTGCATATTTCAGGAGTTGAGAGACAGTCAGCGTCAGAAGTTTGAGGAACAGAAGCGGGTGATGATGATGGAAGAGGAGAAGATAAGACAGCGACGAGAGGAAGAGATAGCCAAGAGGAGGCAATATGTGAGTATGGAGCTTGTAGCAATAATTCCCTATTTGAAGCCAAGTGAGTTGGACTAGAGTTTACATAATGTCCATTCAGAGATGATGATAATGTAATTAAACAATGAAAGGATTTAATTATTTTAAAGTCATTTGGGGTCATTGTGCGTGTTTACAGAAAATAATTTGTGAATTGCATTTGGGGGTATTCATCATGACCACAATCATATGCATGTTGATCTATCTGAAATTCCAATAATACAGGCATATATTGGTGTTGAATTTCACCAGCCATTTGTTAATTTGTCACTGTGTTTCAGGAGCGAGAGCAGCTAGAAGCCATGCACGTAGCAAGGGAAGCAGAAGAGGCGTCGATCCGTGCTCAGATCCGCCAGCAGGAGGAGGAATACTCTCGGAAACGTCTGGAGAGGCAGCGTCAGGAGCGGCTGGATCAGCAGCGGGATATCCGAGTGGGAGACGAGAGGCGTCGGATAGAGTCCATGCAGCAGCAGCAGCAGCAGCAGCAACAACAGCAGCAGCAGCAGCAGCAGAATAATCAGAACCCTGTCTACGACCACCAACCGTACGCCAACCTGCCCCCGGCGCAGCCCAACAGAGACGTTCCCCAGCCCCCAGAGAGGAACAGCTCATTCAACATGGTGCAGAGGAACAGCATGCGGAACCAGGATTACCAGCAGCAGCAGCAGCAGCCACAGAGTGCCATCAGGCTGGGTCCAGAGCCGTTGCAGAAGAAGTCGGTGTCGTTCAAACCTCAGCTGGAAACGCGGAACACCTACAGCGTGAGTAGTGCCGGCGGGGAGTCTCGCGCCTCCGTGACCTCACAGAGGTCCTCCCAGGGGTCGCTGTCGGAGACTGGTGTCGACCCCCACTTCATGGACCAGCAGGGCATGGCTCCCGAGCCAAACGATGTGTTTGCGTCACCGCTTCAAAAAAACAATACAGCAGAGGTGAAATACGTGGCAGGGAACACGCCGAACGTGGTGGGCGCACAGGAGGTGTATCGAGATCCGAGGACGCGGATCGAGGCCAAGAAGGCAGCCAACATGATCAAACGCCCCGGCGCAGAACGCATGTCATTTAGAGACAAAATGAAGTACTTCGCTACTGAAGCGGGTGAGGAATCTATTAAATTAAAAACCAAGGCTTCCAGGACTCAGAGAACCATCGAATCTCAACTGAACGGCCAATAGTGTAAGTGCACCTGCATGCATTTCTTAAGGCACCTACCTACCTGCGCCCTGTTATACACACAAGATGAGCTTCGCCTGTATATATTCACCTCAGGATCCAGTTTTGGGAAGAAAACCTTGTGTATGGTTATGGGAAAATGAGACTACATGGTTACGTCTTGTGGATTCTTCAGTGCTGTAAACGTGCGACGACCGCTAGCGAGTTGGACGTGAAAGTGGATTCTTCCTGCTCGAGAGTATGACATGAAGTAACTACATTGTGACTTGCCACTAGATGCTTTTAGCATTCCTCTATGATCACATTTACTGATCGTATGTATCGTATTGAGTTGTTTGCTCCACATCATTATATGCATTACAAATGCTACTAGATGAGTAATCATTCTTATTCTTATTCACAGCGGTTTTGTTAGATTTCCGATGTAGACAACATTTTCTCCTGTACATAAAGCCGTTGAGAGCACCATGAAGGAAAGAAAGGTTGCATTATCATGTTCAATTAAAAGCATATTAAGTGTCTGTTAGACATTGTTTGCTCACTGCATTCATATAAATACTGTTTATATTACACATTTTGTATATACTGTACATAATACAAAGTCATTCCTTGTTGTGTTGCTTTATAAGAATGTCGTAGAAACACTTTTTTAATTTTAGTCTTTTTACTACCCAAACTTTTATATCATTAAAAATGATTTTGTGCTATTGTTACTATTATATTTTTTGCAGGTCAGCCCTTTTTTTTAACAATAGAGTTCTTGTATTTGTCTATCATTATCCCATTGTAATTATATGATAAATGGACTCCTACATCTGATATATTCACAGATGAGAATAATAAATAGATGCTGGGTGTTATGTATGATACTAAAAAGCAGATATTTAAAGAAGAAAGTGGACTACCTGCATTTTCATCCCCGCTGAAAATAAGATCATTTGCAATTCTCATCCCTGTACATGCATATCATTAATATATCACACGGTCTGACACATAGCATACAGAGGGGGAGATTTGAAACCAGCAAATTTGTGACAGTTGAGTTTCCCAATATAGATGATCCAAGGTTGATGAGTAATCATTAAACCCAGATAGCAAACAGATAACTCAGATTTAAGGAGCTCATCTTATCATGTACAGTATGGTTACTATTAATAACATTGGAGCAATAAATATTATATATTTAAATCGTAAGATACTACTGTGTTTTGTTTATTGTGCACTACTAGGTGAGGTTTTCAAGGACCTACGAATGAATGGGTTGTAGTTATGAAGACCTACAGGGTGTACAGATTCAGGAGATGAAGGGCATTGTACAGTGTTGTACTCCATTCACATTATGCTATGTGATCAATGTGTGAAACACGTGTAACAGCAGCATGATGTGTGCTGTGTGTATTATATATGTATAAACTACGTCGGAAATGGGTATATAAATGCGTAGAGATTTGCTTGCAAATAACATTCTGATCGATCGAGCGACGTACGCAGATTCCGAGATGTGACAATGTCCCAAATAAAAGTGGTCACGGTTGTGAAACCCCCACTGGATACAACCAAAAGGTTTAGAAATACCATACATAAATGTACTTGGAAATGCCTAGCTGTAAAACAAGAGAACCTACCTTAATAAGAAGAACAAACACAAAATATCGTGTGTCTGCTATCGTTTATTAAAATGGTTGTTTCACCAATCTGCAGGAACCCCAAATCGATTTTGATGTAGAATCAGATACACTGTTGTGTACAGTTCCGCAGTAAAACAACATCGAATATATACTAATTGTAAAACAAAATGAGTTCATACGCCTACCGTGGAACCAATGAGCCGCAAGAAAACGAACCAAAAGGATTCCATTGGTTACACCCATGGACATGACGGGTCAGAAATTGGCTCGTGTACTTGACCTCTTAGAATGTAGGCAACAAATTTAACTTTCATGTCTCGCCAGGAAATCCTCTGACCTTCTGCAACACAGTTATATTCGGCATTAGTTATATACCCGTCATTATTCACGTCGATAGCGTTCCAGAAGATTATGCCGGATATGACAATGTTGGTTTCAAATTCCCTGACGCTGTCCCTTCTCTGACTCCGGAAGGTTTCCAGGAAGTGGTACACTGTTTTGGACTCCCAACCGAAGAGGACCTTGTATCGCATCCATATGTTGAGGTAATGTTCACACATTGGAATTAATCCTGCATGTTCGTCGCGGGAGGTACAGTAACCCTCCACGTCGGCCAGAGAGAGCATATTGTCGTGGTTCGTGTCTAAGCTGGTGAACCAGACTCGGAATCTGTCCGACATAGCGCTGTCAAAGTCGGCCTCTGAAAGCAGACAGTAGAATTTTGTAAGCAAACGACTTGACAGTAATAAGGTAAATTCCACTGAGAAATAGCGCATACCCTTGCAATGAACATCATGGCTTTCGAAAGTGTGTGTGAACCTAACTGAATATTTTACAGTACTTCATGTACCATATGATCACAGTGTGATAAAATGTGTGGACCGATTGATGCACACACTGTAGTACTTTCTGACGTCGATAAGATGTATTTTTTTTCCTATTTAAAAATACTTTCAGTACATCCAATTGTAATTATTTTCAAAAGTATTCAAATATTAAATATATTTGTATTACCCATCTGATTCCTGGATGCAAACCGAGAATACCTATATGACAGTTTTATGATTATAATTCATGCAGATTTAGGACAACACATATTAGAAATGTTGACTTGTCATTGCTAACTGGTACGAAAGGTACTTCTAGAAATGATCTGGTATGTGCATGAAAAGCCCCACTGCTACCTAAAACAATAAATCACTCATTGGATGAAATGCTTTTAAAATATTGCCATAATGAATTAAATACTAATTTTGAAAAGAATTATGGCATACCTTGCTAACAGACGCTATAGCAGTCATAGCTAAAAGGCTGCTTTAGTAATGATGTAGTTTCTGAAATTTGTCTGCAATCTGTAAGACATATATGAGAGATAATATACACTGTACATGTGAATACAAACTGGTATACATGTATGTTACAGTCAATGTCTAAAATCAGGCAATGTGTAAATTTACTAAAATGTTCAGTGAATTTTCTTTAATGCCTGAAATGAAAAATTGACTGCATTTATTTGGCTCATTGACTGGCATGAGTTTAATGAAAGAAAATGAAGATTATTTATAGGTATTTCCACAGAATTGCATACATTTATATATGTTTTCACACAAAATCGTGTCAATACATATAAAAATGTATGCACTATTTTAATGTTCTTTCATCAAACTCATGCCAGTCAAACTTTCAAATAAATGCAATCAGTTTAATGAAACAATGGGATAGACCAACCCCAAGATTTACGTTGAGGGTAAATATTGATAGTAAATGTGTAGATAAAGTGCTTTGTGTGGATGATTTCTGGCCTAAGAGAGTTCAATGTAGAGAATGGGTTCCCTTCAATCAAAGAGAACATGCAGGATCATTATCATCATGGAACAGATTATCATTATCCATATCTTAATGCTAAGTATCTGCACTTATATAATCCCCAATATTTGGACCGAGTATCTGATAATTGCGATATCCTGGCAGTTACTGAACATTGGCTAACAGACAACACAAGAACATACTTTGGTGGCATGAGAGACACGTTCTGTGAAAGTACGGAATACCCAAAATGGATACCGAGGCGAAGGGGGCGTTGCTATTCTTGTACGTAAGACCAACTGCGCATCAATAACCACTCACAATACTGAACAAGATTACATAACGGCAATCACCATATCCCGACGTAATTGTGTGAACTTGTCTGTTATATGTACGCTCTTACCGTCAACTAACAGTACATCATCTCACTACTGTGACTGCCTACAGGAAGTGCTTGATACCTACGATGAGCTAGCAGCAAATAGTTTTACTGTTATATGTGGAGACTTTAACACAGACGTATTACATAATAAAAGTGCTCGTAGATCACAAATACTGAATGATTTTCTCTCGGAGAGAAATCTTATATCGTGCTATACCGCAGGTAATACCCAAGGACCTATGTACACATGGAGAAATAAATCCAACACACAGTCCTCCTTGATTGATTACATCTTTATACAACAGGACCTTCGCTCATCTGGGATGAAGACAATAATCCAAAATGACATTCCATTTGAGACATCCGACCACTTCCTAGTGACAATGACCTTTATGAGTGACAGATTTATAATTGGATATAAGCAATGGAGTACAATGCACTGAAATGGCAACAAGCTAATGATTTCGAACTGAAAAGAGGTGGATAAAACACTGGGTACTACCAACGATGGACAGTGTACACAGCGAGAATGTGGAGAATTACTATGACTGTATCCTCGCGGCATTACACCCATGTGCCGAAATGTGTATTCCTCGTGGAGAGTATAAGAACTACCTGAAACCATACTGGGAAGGAAGTAATCTGAACTATTACCACTATCAAATAAGACGCGCTAAACGTGAATGGACGCAAGCGGGTAAACCACGTGATCCAATGCAAGAGACTTACAAATCATACAAACAAGGCTTGTTGGTGATACAAAAGCGATGAAACGGATGCTAATTGAATATACTTTGCATATATAACTCGTATTTATTCAATTGCGGCCATCTAAATCTGTGATATTATGCCTTTAAAAGTACAACGTATAAGGATTAACATTCACCCATAGATAACGATATAGCACCAATATTTACAAAACGTGACACTTGCACGGAGTGAGTGGTCGACTTTTTGTACGCGGAGATTCCTACCTTTGTTATTCTAGTATCCTGAAACCAATATTTGTGACAAGTGCCTGTGGTTAGATCCTTAATGTGGCGGCGTTTATGATTTATATCTAATGATGCAGCTTTTACAATTTCGGTCGCTCAGTCATGAATAACTCGTCCGGATTCATAAAAAGTGTAGACGTATTCTTGCTCATGGTTTATAGCTTCCGACGTCCGTTTTCTTTGGTGGGCGTGATAATGCAGAAACCTAAAGTGTTACAATACTTGCCTATTGCAGTGAGGTTTACTGTAGCTTGTGTTACGTTAATTGGATGGCCATAACAGGAACAGAAGTACTGCCCTGCATCAGTACACCGCAAATCACTCAGGACCATCTCTATCGTGGAATCAACTTTAAGCTCATCCGGTATCCATCCAGAAGTGGTCATTCGATTCGTGAGCGTATGTCCAACAGACCCTAGTTGTAAAGGTTTTCCTGCTACCGCGTGAATAATGACATTGTTTAAATCTGATAGGTTGCTGTTTTCACTGGATAGTTTACCAAGCCTTAATTCAAAGAGTTGTTTGGCACCACCATAAGGAGAAGTTTGGCATGATATGCTCAGTGTGTTTGTAGGATTTCTTCCTCCAACATTAAACCTCCCGCTGAGGGGACTAAAATACAGATGAGCGCCTGAAACTGGAAAATTAATTCTGCTTAATGAACAGTACACCATAACAGCTGTTGACGTTGTTGACGTTGTTGACGTTGCAACTCGACCAAACCTATATGTCGGGGTAACGTTACTCTCTCTCTCTTTCTCTCTCTCTCTTTCTTTCTCTCTCTCTCCCTCTCTCTCTCTCTCACACACACACACACATACACACACACACACACAGCGTGCGCAGCCCAATTAAATTAAATTAAATATATATGTACATGTAAATGAACAATCGGGACACATTTTGATAAGGGTTGCAGTTACACACATTGTCATCATAACATGCACAGGTTAGGGTCATGAGTCATTCTATCTTGACTAATAGA
>JAUTBV010092886.1:0-17839 GCA_032361325.1 Lepetodrilus fucensis | reverse complement strand
GATGGACATGTGAATGATAACCTTGTAGCGCCTTCAACGGCAGCTTGGGTTGTATACTCCCCAGGGAGTTGAGAGGGTATTGAGCGACCACAGATCCGTTGACTGGGGTAATAATGTAAGCGTTATGAGCATATCTAGTGTGGCGCTATATAAATGGACACATTATTATTATTATTTAAAATATTGCTGCATCTCCCATTTGAAGGCATTTCCCCTAATACCAATGACCAAATTAATATGAAGTTTTCTTTGTATTTTATTGTAATTGATATGAACATAACCTTTCAGTTAATAAAAGCATTGAATACTGACCAGTACCTCAGGAATTTTCAAGTAACACAATCCATGAAATAGCCATGACACAACAAATGCTATACTTGTGATAATTTATTGCATATTTGATTGCGTTTTTGTTACAAACATATATAAATACACCCAGTTCCCCAGTCTTCAGCCTGTGGTTTTAACCCAGGTTCCCAGTCTGGAGGGACAACGTGGTGAATATACACATACACTGTAGTCGTAGTACACTGTAGTTGTATGTCTGTGCGACATTTCATATACACACAGCACAGGTATGGGCAATCTAATTAAAATTAGATACAAAAGTATCGCTCCAAATATATATTGACATACGCTCAACAACGATCTAACACAACTGCCTTGGGATGGCTGTTCAATTGACCTTTGACATTAACCAGCTGTTAACCAATCACTGCTTACCTTCGCAGTCTTGAGGGGTCAATTTTACAATCGGAACTTGCTATTTTATGTCCTTTTTGCTTTCCGTGTGATTATTACTTGATATGTTATAATGGAAATACCAGAGTATTTCACTACTTAGCTGATCGGTAGATATATGTGGGTCAATCGAACAGCTGTCCCAAGGCAGTTGTGTTACATCGTTGTTGAGCGTATGTCAATATATATTTGGAGTGATACTTTCGTATCTAATTTTAATTAAATTGAGGTACGGGTGGATTATACACTGGCGCACATACATGGTTGTTTAAAACAAGAGAACATATAGAGAGATTGATAACATATATAGCTGAAGAAATTATATTCCTTGTTATTTTCTGAGATTCGACTACATTTGATGATACCGGTACTAAAAAATGAAAAATTCATGAAGTTTTAACCTGTCTAAAACATTTGATGTTCCTAAAACATTATGGAAATACAAATTCTGAACCTGTCCAAAATGAAAGCATTTGTGAAAGCAGGTTTCTGTATGAATAATTTACGTCATGTTTCAAATATGAATGCAACGGTAAAAGTAAAAGTCAGTTGTACCAAGATGACATTGCGAACATAAAACATGTTTTACAACACTTGAGAACACAATGATACTCCACAAACAAATGACATGCACGTACAACACTTGAAGAGTTGAACTATTTACAATAACCAATAAGGCCAGAGCATTTGTGTAGTGAACGTCGAGAGAGATCAGGTCAGTTTGTTGTACAGGAATTACTTCTCATGATTACACAATGTCATACATTTAATGTTTTAACTCTTGCTCCTTTCAAGAATAAACCAGAAATGTTCACAAGCAGAACCTCGAAGCAACAGTGCGTCTATATTTGAATAGTATTAGAATACTGAAACAGTTTTGCACCTAGATCATCTTAATATTGCCTTGCGTCAAGATTCAACCTTAATGTAATGTTTACAGTTCAACGTAGGTTAATCGTATCAGTTGTACACACTAGTGCATTCTTCGTACAGTGCACGGCACATGCATATCTGTAGATAATTAAATAAAGACAATACACACTGCATCTATGTACAAGAGAGCAAAATGAAGAAAATGTGTTTAACACAGTATCAATAACATGTAAATATTGTATACATACATATCTTGCTATATAACACAATGGAATAATGAATGAATGATGGGCTACAGTAGTTTTGTATTCATTATTTCAAATGTTCATAATCTTAAGTTTTTTTCTTAATAATTTGTATGTGTTTTTTTTAAATATAAATTATTAGTATTGAATGGCTTGTACATAAGTGTATATTTATTATAATATAATATGATACCCTGCATTTATAGAGCACTTTTAGATATTATGCTGTTTTTATAAAAAGTCAACAGTCCCCATGTTGAGGCAGTCAAGTCACTGCTATACAGGGTATCTCCAGTTGCCCCCAGTTAAGTTGCCCCCAGTTAAGTTGCCTCAGAACAAGGTTAAATAATGGACATTGACTGTCTACCTTCCTACATCTCATATACTGGTTGTACATTTCAGGGTTGTATGGTTTGTGTAGTTATTACATCAGCATATTACAACAGTTATTGGCTTCTGACCAATCAAAGCAGGATATGAGTTGTAAATTGGTAAAATATCTCAGTAACATCGGAGACAAAATACAGTAACGTCCAAATCAGGTCGCTGGTAGTACATCACAAGTTGAAAGTGTAGACAAAATACAATTATAGATGCTATCATTTCTAGTTAAGTTTCCTTGCCCATCTTCTGTGACGTCATATTAGAAAATTATTATAGTAGTTATTTCGTCCACATACTTGTTGAAGAACCTTATACATATGACTGGGAGATACCCTAAGTGAACAATACCAAGGGGTGATTGGTCGGCATGGCAACAGAAGACTACGTGGGTTTCGCGGCTGCCTCTCTAAGTGACCGTGGCTCGAGCTTGCCATCAATGTAACTGTCAACGAATTCCGTGGCAGAGTCTGGTGTGATTGGCTGGGAGCTGACGTACACCTGCTGATTGGGCAGATCCAGGATGACCAATAGAGGGCTCTGGTCTTCAAGATGGGCGAAGTCTCGAACCTGATCGCAGAACTCGTCCTGGAATAAAACAAGAAGTTCTTGTACTTTTGAACAGATATACATGGAATACAATATACTGTGGCTCTATTTTACTGTTCGGTTTGATGGGTTAAGAACATTGTGTAGTCTGTGTCTTCACAATCAGCCTGACGAGGACTACTCACATCTCCTCCATAGAAAAAGAAGAGTTCCTGGTCTTCAGCCTTCTGGTGCTCTCGTGTCGCTACATCTGTCAGCACTTCCTTCGCTCGCTCGATCTCCTCCGGCTCGCCCTCTGGTGGACAATGACAAATACAGAATTATGAACATGTACAAGAATACTTTAATTGTGTCCAAATGCACAATCATTGTTTTAAAAAATGGGTGTCACAGGATTGCTAAGTTTGAAATGTTCATCAGCATTTGTTCTTCAACAAATATACCAAGGTCGGAACCTGGAACACTGTAAAGATACCTTGAACAGTACTAGGATACCCTGAACTTTGCTATGGTACCTTGAACACTGCATGATAACAATACTGGGATATCTTGCACACTACCAGGATACCTTGAACTTTGCTATGGTATCTTGAACACTGCATGATACTTTGAAAACTACTGGGATACCCTGAACATTACTAGGATACCTTGAACTTTGCTAGTACAAGATTGATTAGCAGACCAGTTGGTGTGTCATGGAACTAGAAGAGCCATATTTTGTCCTAATTTCAACCAAACTGCAGATCAACCTTTAATGCACAGGTTTTCCATATATATATCAACTGAGAAGATGTGTTTTATAACATTGGATGTATTGGATATGAAATGTAGGCTGTGCTGGTAATGTAGGGTGTGTTGGTATTGTAGGGTGTGTTGTTAATGTACTGATGTGTTGGTAATGTACCGATGTGTTGGTAATGTACTGATGTGTTGGTAATGTAGGGTGTGTTGGTATTGTAGGGTGTGTTGTTAATGTACTGATGTGTTGGTAATGTACTGATGTGTTGGTAATGTACTGATGTGCTGGTAATGTACTGATGTGTTGGTAATGTACGGATGTGTTGGTAATGTACTGATGTGTTGGTAATGTATGGTGTGTTGTTAATGTACTGATGTGTTGGTAATGTACCGATGTGTTGGTGTTGGTAATGTACTGATGTATTGGTAATGTATGGTGTGCTGGTAATGTACTGATGTATTGGTAATGTAGGGTGTGCTGGTAATGTACTGATGTGCTGGTAATGTACTGATGTGTTGGTAATGTAGGATGTGCTGTTAATGTATGGTGTGTTGGTAATGTACTGATGTGTTGGTAATGTATGGTGTGCTGTTAATGTATGGTGTGTTGGTAATGTAGGGTGTGTTGGAGACTCTCACCAGTGAAGAGCACCAGACACACACATTCGTTGAGCTGTATGGCGGCATTCTGGGTCAACTCATTCAAGGACTTGGGATACCAGGGGAATTCCTGCAACAGATACTCGCAACTTGAGCATTTATCTTCCATGATGTAAACAATATGTCACAAGCAACACTCTGGTGTTCATGTAAAATGAAGATCACCTGATACCAGTAATATAGCTATGAGGCAACAATTACACATCTCTTCCTCTCAGATAAATATTAGCTTTGGAACACCCGGTGAACTAAATCTTTTATGCTTCTTCCCTTTGTCATAACGTTAACAATGCTGCGATAAAGCGGCACATTAAGTTTAACTGCTAGACATGAAGATAGACTTCAGAACTTGGGCTGAACATCTGGCCCCAATAAGCTAGAGTGGAGGCTAGGTATACACAGTCTATCAGTCTGATCAAAGGTGGGGGTGATGCTTGTATAGCTTCAACATGTATGGCTTGCCTTGTACTAGCCATGCAGTATCCAGTGATGAGGTGCGGCATTGTAGATAACCAGTGCGTTATTAGCCTCATGCTGATTGTACGCACCCAATAAAAGCTAGCTATCTATATCTATATCTCAGCTGAATGTAGTTATGTTATTTGTGCATGCTATTATTCCATGGTGGCATTTATTGTCAATTTAAAGAAAAGAAAATTAAAAATCATCTGTGTGGTACAGAATCTATTTTGAATTGTCTTCTCTGTTCAATTTTAACAATTTTATTGCAAAATTATTTATTTATTTACTTCTAAAGGCATTGTAAATAGCGTTGTAACAAGATCAAATTAAATCAAGTGATTGAATATGATAATCGCCTAAAAGTTACAGAGGCTTGATGAAAATACGTGAAATTCAGATATTTGTTAGGTAGAGAATTCCAGCTGATATTCCCTCCTTTCTGTGTTTTTCCCACTGATTCAGTGTTTATATTGCCGATAGAAGGCCTGGGATGGATGTCATATGTAAACAACAGAAGCAACTTACTGATCCACTTCTATCTGTCAGTAATGATGATCGTCCATTTAATGTGACCACATTTCCCTTCTCGTCCATTAAAATCAAACTGGGGATACCTGTAACGAAAACATTTTAGGTAAAATAAAATGACACAGGGTTTCCTAGGATGATATACTGTACACCTGGTAATTGCCTACTACTAATTGGGCATTGTTTTCATGTAAATTCAAAATATTATGCATATAACTTAAATATATTAAGGAATATATTGATGAAGTTGTACATAATAATGAGGTAGCCATACAAACAAGTGTAGAATAAAAATAATAATATGAGTTTGTTCCACAGCTCTTCTGAATGTGGCTAACTACCTATAGAGGGTTAATTTTGTGTGTGTATTTTCTCAAGCAACAATTAGTTGACAACACTGATGTATGTCCCTTGTAGTATAAAAACACAGGGTTGTGTTTCTATGCCAGTGCTTTGTCTAGTTTTACTGAGTTGTTTAGTTTACATGTCTCATGTTGTTTAGTTTACATGTCTCGTGTTGTTTAGTTTACATGTCTCGTGTTGTTTAGTTTACCTATTGTACATGTAATTCCTTTTATATATTTTTTTTCATGTGCTCTTAAATATGCAACAAAGTTCCCTAGTGGGAAATAAAGTCTTAATTATACCAATGTGGATGTATTTTTACACCACTGTCATCAGACAGGTAATCATAGTCAAACTGCATGTCAGTCTAACACCAGGGGGTCATACAGAGTGGGGCGGGGCACAGGTGGTGTAACTATCCCCCCCCACCCCTCCCATTTTCTGACAGACATTTTTACAAATAAATTAATAATACAATGTTATAATCATGGATTTGAACCTTTTACAGGCCATGGGCCAGAAATTACTCTCATGTAACACATTTTTACAAATAAATTAATAATACAATGTAGACAGTATACACCTCAGCCGGTATTCATAAAGGGGCTGTCAGATTTTGCTATATATTTAGTCATCAAAAACTGACTTAAGCCCCTTTATGAATACTGGCCCTGACACCTCACTGGATTTGAACCCTATATAGGCAATGGGCCAGAAAAGGCTCTCATGTAACACCACCATCATCTCCCCACCCCAACCACACCACCACCACCATCATCATCCCCACCCCCATGAGCAGGTAGAAAGAAAAATATCTCTACAAAAAATCTGCACTCGATTAAAATTTCTGTATCTGCCTCAGAACACAGCTTACCAAATGCTAGTTAAACCAATTAATCATTCTTTATACATTAAAGGACCCCAGGCACTTAATACACTGCGTACAGTGTACATGTATAATCACTGGCAGCACAATAGCCTTACCAATGACAACAAAGGAGCGCCAGCAGTTATTTCACTTTCACCACTGTTACTATACTGCCACACCATTGATGTGCTAATCTAGCACTGGAAATATCCTGCTAATAACATGTACTTGAGCAGAAAATCTTTAGAAAACGTCGTCACAATAGAAGTTTTAGCAAGAATATGTTTGCACAAACAATGTTCTCCATGGATTAAATTGAATGCGAGACATTACATTCCATTATTTAACAGAAATCAATATGCAAACTAATCCATTAAACTTGAATGGATGAATTCCAAACTCCACGCAGGGTATGCATTTCACTGCATGCTGTCCACATAAATACAGTACAATCTAAACTCCTCACACCATCAGTCCATCTCTCTCCCTCCATACAATAAAGCATGCCTCCAGACAGCTTGAGTGAGCCGGTTCCTACCACATTAATATCTCCCCATGGCTTCTGGATTGTTGAAGGCAGGTGCATGATTACCGAGGAATACCCTGCCCCTCCTTCAACCCCCTCCCCACCCTCTTGTCTCCCTCCTTCCTCTTCAGACTGTGCCCGCCTCTACAAATTGTTTTAACCCCAAGGAATGTCGCAATCCAAAAACATCCATATTGCTTCTGACATTTATACCATAGCTTTCTGAGCTGGTGCACACTTCACAAAACAGCATTGGTATACAAGCACAACTGACATTAAATGTAAATATATGCTGGTGATGGAATTGTTTCCCTCTAACACTGATGTTACAATAAAAGTTGTGTTTTGTGAAACGGGGCCACGGAGCTCCCCACACTGCCTGCTTGACAAATGGGCTAGCAGGAGCTCTTAGCTCAACTGACAATCTCTGTTACGTCTCTCCCTCATCTCACCCTCCCGTGTTCCTCTCACGGCCTCCTTACCGGCCTATCAATGTCAGGACCCCATCCCTATCTGCCCCAACTTACTACAGTTTCATTGCCTCTGAATAAGAACCACCTTTCATGAAGCCCTAAGTATTGGCCATATAATATCTAGTTGTACCTACAAGTCCCTCCTTTAGTAATTGAGGAATTCAGGTGCATTACAGTAATCACAGAATAGGTAAACCACTCACAGGGAAAGAGTGGCTTAATTGGTATCCATAGTAACACAGGTAGATAATGTGTTTAGCAACTATAATTGTGGCAACAATAATATAGATAGTACTTATCATTAAAACTAAATACACTTTTGAAACTATGAATCCATAAAGGCACCTTGATGTAGTGGTACCAGTGTAGCTAGCTATCAGGCAAACAGGCTGTACCATTTTGAGAATATTTATGATCTTTGTATTATTTCTTTCTTAGAAGATTTATCTTTGGAAGAAAAGAATAAAATATTTATGGATATGTCTTTGAAAGCCTAGCTATGGTCCTCTAAGGTATTGCTGCACAATCTTGTGTCTACAGTAGTAGATCCATCTCGCCAGAACACAGGCATGATCAATGTGACTGCAATGTTTAGTGTCTGTATTATTTTTGGAATATAATCAAACCAGGTATATGTTCCACAGCACACCTCATGGGGTGGTTGGAACATATGGAAGAACAGATTCCATCTAAACTTAAACAGACTTTACCAGTACCAGGGTATTAGAAGATGTTTATTGGGACTATGATTGATGGGCTCGATCAGTATGGATAGACAAATTTATGTAGTGTTTTGGAAACAGCATCTCTTCTAGGGTGGCCAAATTAGTTGGGGCGGGATAGGATATAATGAGTAAGCACATTTCCTAGTCAGACTATTATATACTTGTTCTTTTCTTTTGAATTGGGGTTTAGAGTCGGCTTAAGGATTCTTTCACATATATCAAAGCTTGTCAGTTTAGAGCAGGAGTAAACCCACAACATCCGTAGCAGTGAATGTTGCAATAAACCTGCGAGCACCGATGTACTGAAAGACCAAGGATGTGTTCAAGCAGTTTTTAGTTTGAACACAACTGCTTGACACACAGATGCCATATTCTGTAAATTAATGTTGTCAACTAAAGAAAGTTATCAGACTAATATAATACCTAATGTGATGTGCAGATCTTTTAATCAATATTAATTCACACAATAATAAGGCAGCATATTGTAACCATCGTAACTATGAAGGGACATTACTCACCGTTCTGATTATTTAATCAATAGCTGTAACTGACTAGGAACATTATGTAATCATGTTTATTAACCCTAGTAATGCTACCAGCTTGAATGTTATATCAATATGCCATAATAGAATCTAGTCATTTTAGTTTAAAAAATATTATTCTCGCCAAATAAAAAAAACAGTTTCCAGAATACAGAATTCCAGAATATTATCAAATACAATTATTTGATCTCTTGCATCATGTTGCTCATTGTCCTACTAACACTTGAATACATTTATAAATATTATTAAAATGCTATGAAATTACTAATTGTTCAGTACTAAATAGGACTGTTGAAATATGTACACAATGGCATGAGCAGAAATACATTTATCAGAATGATATAAATTAGTCGAAATACATGGCAAAGAGACAATGAATTCATTGTAGGAATTCCACCGTCATAGAAGCTAGAGCAATCTATTTCTCAGCAGTAGTGACAGCTAAACTATGCGACTGGGGGATTAAATTTAAATGCCTACGAACCTGTAAAACATTTGTGAGAATTGGACTCGGGAGAAGTGCACTGAGATAATGATGTGAACCCACCATCCCCGTAATCCAGTTTGGTACATACAAAAGCCTGGTTCATGTCATGATAAATATACATTGTCATGATAATAATAATGTGCATATTTATATTGTGCCATTTCCATGATCGAAAGCTTGCTCATGACGTTAGATTATTACCCCAGACAATGGATCAATGTGCACTCATTTCACCTTCTCAACTCCCTGGGGATAACAGGATTATAATACCCTTTTTAAATGTGGATATTGTAAAGAAAACATAATTTACACCATTCACTTAAAATACATTCATCCACAAAACTATCTAATTATTAAAGAAGTTATTAAAAATGGTAATAATGAATATTTCTAACATAAAAGCTAGCCTATTAAACTGAAAGCTCTTATATCCAAACAAGACTAAAAGCATTTCTAGGCAATTGCTACTATGTTAACTATGCCAAATCAAAGACTAGCAAATCCAATCTATCAAATGGATTGCCCAATCCAATTATCGCAACGACCCCCAAACACCATTTGGAATAGAGTCCCTCTCAATGTTTTCTGCTCATTTTATTGACGTATAATGCAAATTCTGATATGCAAACAAACTCTCCATGATTACTAACCATCCACCAATCCATGTTGATCAAAGAACATGCTAAATAATACTGCCAGGATATGAAAATCTTAGATCTTGCATTCCAAAACTCATAACCCCTTTTCCTTTGGAGTTGTTAGAAAATCCCATAAAGTTAAAGCTGTGATCACTGGACCCTCCTCACTGAAACCAAACAAGCGAGGCGAGCCGAGCGCCGAGTATTAAATCTTGTGATTCATACCCACTCATGCTGCAGATAGCATCGCGTCTCGGGGAAAACAAGCAGAGATCATGATATGACTTAACCAATAACTCACACAGCTAAGAAGATTGACTAACGACGACGGCCAATACAGAGAGATTTCAGCCGTGACATAACGGCGTGCGAGGCGTGCAATCATTACGTGGCTGTGAATCAGACAGCGGTCCTGCAGAGAATATCCACAGATCAATGACTGGTCAATATCCCACTGCCAGGAGATGTAGTGTCATTAGCACACTTACACAAATACCTTAAAGCTGCCGATAGTCACCATCCAGAGCCAACAAACTTTTCTCTTTGATATACAATGATGCATACAACAACGTCACACTTAACAATGTACTTGTATCATTGCTAGTTTCACAGCAATGACGTAATTCATCCTGGCAGCAACATAATAAAGTGCTAATGCTCTTGGATTTCAAAGAGTGATTGATCTTTTCTAATGACGGTGAAATGCATTTTTGATTGTTATGCCGTTTCTATGCAATATGAACAATTATGTCCTATTCTGGAGTGTTTACTTTGTATAATTTACCTGCGGTATAAACATTATTAAAGATGTTTGTCGACCGACCAAGAGGAAACTCTGCATCAAAGAGCATGAATACAACAGATACATTACTATTTAAACGTGCTGTTAGCATTTCTTGGTTAAATAAACAAAGAATATTGCTTTGATCTGGGGTCTTGATGACATACCCATTGAACGTACAGCGCTGGCCATCATCTATTATCACATTCATTACACCATAACACCAGGATGCTAACCACTGCTACACCGTATTACATTAACCCTCTCCATGGTGAAGGCAACAAAGATGCCCTAAAGAGTAGTGGCTATGCCTAATTGAGCAGGGAGAGGGTTACTAATTGGAAATATCTCATAAATTGTATCACTCATATTGGTAGTTTCATGGTATAGACATTTTTAAGTTGTAGCATGTCAATATCATCAGAATCCCTGCTAGCAATCAAATATTAATTTCACACACTTAACAGTCAGATACAAGTCTTGCCAATATTACTTACTGAAAATATGATGTAATAAATTATAGTGTCTATACGTGCATGTACATTGACTACTGTACAAATATATGATAATAGTGATGCTATGCTATGCTGAACTACATGGTGAGATAGACGATCTCACCTATCATACTACACTATATGGTGAGATGGAGGATAATAGACTCACCTGCTATGCTGAACTGCGTGGTATGATAGAGAATAATGGACTCACCTGCTATGCTGAACTGTGTGGTGAGATAGTGTATACAGGAGTCTGAAGGGAAAGGCTAGCCAGGGCATGGTGCTGTATAATGGACTCACCTGCTATGCTGAACTGTGTGGTGAGATAGTGTATCCGGGAGTCTCCGAAGGGCAAGGCTAGCCAGGGCATGGTGCTGTAGTACTGCTGGAAGGACTCCGGACTCCGATCCGAGGAGACGAACACAACCTCGAATGTCTTCCCCTCCTCCCGGAGTTTCCGATACAACAGGATCAGCTCTGGCGTGAAGTGCCGGCATGGAGGACACTGAAGGAAATAGAAATATTTACTAGTAACTATATGGAGTACAAATAAATCGTCATGTATTTAATTATGAATCTGGTATCGTAGAAGAAACATACTCAGTTACAGTGTTCGAAGTAGAGCCCGTTCGCACGCCCGTGACACATTATTTTCAGCGAGGACTTCTAACGTTTTATCCTTGCACGCTCGCATGTCGTGTTACTTTTTGTTTGTTTTTCCAAGATGTATATCATCGATCACTGGCCAACATGTATGAGAACGGGTAACTTCTCAGACTTACCAGTCCTCATGTCTAGCAGTGAAATTGCTGGAGTTTTATACACTGCTCAGTTGTCTGCTTCACATATGTTATTCACATCAAAATAGACATTCATAATAAACACTAATGCAAGTCTAGATTTCTCAATTGGTGGGTAAAGTCTTTTAGTAGCTTCATTTTAAATATAAATATAATACCAATTATCAGAAATAATATACAATTTATTTACTTTCATCTTCAGAGACTATAGTTAGTCTAAGAAGCCTATGAAATAAAAGCTTTCAATTTTTAAATCATGAATGAAATTTGTTATACAATTTTCATGTCACTCTTAATACTAAGGTAATCAGGAGTGACAGGAGTGACGTGGAGTGACGTGCAGTCAGGTATCACAAACACTGATACAAGGAAGTACGATGCTAGCAACCGTGACAAACTGTACGATGGTTCATGGATGATAGCCTCTTGTGTTCAGTCACCCAGACAATACTTGGCTTCCTCAATGACCAATTCACAGCTGAGTGCGCAAACATGTAGATCACCTCACCATAGGACGGATGTGAATATGAATGGCCATCAATTCAATTCAAATCTCATTCTGCTGCTCTATTATCAAATAATTTACAAGAACTGCTCATGTGGCAGTAATTCTTTAACACTATTTAAATCCACCTCTGTTAGAATGAGGGTGGATGTGTGTCTCCCTTTGAGGCTGTTTATTATCAATATGACTCTGGCAAGTTTCACTATAAAATTCCAGGTATTCTGTAACATGAACTTGAAGCAAGGGGCTTATCAACGATATCTGTGATCACGATACGGCCTGTCATGCTTCAGACTGCTAGCTAAACTTTCCTGGCACTACATACAAGTTCTCTCTCTCTCTCATGTCTAGATTAGATTAACTTTTTAAAATATGCAATAGATTCAAAGTGAAAAGTTGTATTTTCATTGGACAGTTAAAGATAATTGAAGATTTACACTTCATGAAATTTGGTTTCATGACCCCAACTACCTTCATGTCATTTTGAAATATTACCACTAAACTGTCAATCCCTAATTGAACTGAATATAGTCCTGAAATTCGAACTGTTTTATCTCATGATAAATGACTCAGTTTCAAGATATGCGAACTATAAACAGCAGTTAGGAAACTTTCTTTCTCAGGATAGGCAAAGCCTATACATGTATGCTTCTCAACTCAAAATCTCATGAAGCTCATCATACCCACCAGGTGCATAGGGCTTAGGGGTATTTTAATGTGGAAGCGTCAGTACTTTAACTGTACTATGCTTATGTTTTCTTTAAAAAATAACGTTAGCTATAGGAAATTATGTGGAAACATCTGTGTATTTGCTAATAGGCAGCTAAGTGCCTATGCACATACCCACTGAATGCACCATCATATCTATCTCGGTCACTATGGTCTTTTAGTAAATACAAGACCTTCTTGAAAGGATACCCAGATCTAGATGAAATACAATAAAATATAAACCTTTAATTCTCGAAGAGCACTCAACACGATTGAAATCAGTTTGACACCTCTCTATATCAGATAGATTTGACTAATCTCAAAGAGACAACAATAAATTACAACTTACCCAGTGAGCAGAGAAATATAGACCGACAACTTTTCCTTTTAATATAGATGCATCCTTTTCTTCATTGCCACATAGTAATTTGCCCTTCATGACTTCATGGAAAGGTTTTAACTTCCAGGGGAACTCGTTGCCAGCGACATCGTCCTGGACGTGGGTGAAGCCGTCGACTGTGACCACATTCCCCGTCTCACCATCCAGTAGCACTAACTTCGGGATTCCCTGAACACGGAACTTCTTCACAAGTTTTGTCTGGAAGAGAATAATAAATAATAATAATAACGTGAACATTTATGTTGTGTCAAATCCAATCTCTAAAGCATGCTCATAGTTCTACATTATGTATTACCCTGGTCAATGGATCAGTGTGCTCTCGTTTTCCATCTCAACTCCCTGGGGACTATACAACCCAAGCTGCCTTTCAAAACACTAGAAGGTTTATCATATAATCCTTCCAGGTACCCATTCTGGGTGAAGAGAAAATCCCAGGTGATTTATGTATTCCATTTCATAAATTTTAATTTTAGTAATAGTGAATACTAGTAGTTCCATCTACTAAAATGGATTGCATTTGAAAGAATATAATTTCTTAATCAAACAAGTGTTCTTGGTTTTTTTATAAATATTATAATTTTGAAGCTGTTGAATATTATAAACCAACACATGAAGTATCTATAATCTCTGTGAAAATGGATATTGTAAATACATGTAAAAAGTATGGAAAAGCTTACATAAGTTATAAATACACTGCTCATCAAAATCAGACTTCATGTGTACCGAAATACAGCATTTATGGACAATAAAGAACTCATCTACTTCAGATACCACATTAACTACCCACTCAGCTCATATAAAATTACCATCATCACCAAACCAGCCATAGCCTAGCTGAGAGTATTCTTAATGAGCAGCATGTTTACTGCCACATCTAAATAACACCAGTTTATGTCTTCCTTGATGGAGTGATGTTTGACATATTAAAAGTACCAGCACTTTCTTAAGATCAATAAATTACCATGGAAATGATCATAAATCCAGTTTCACTAACAACATGAATTCAAATAAGTGACAAGATCAATTTATTAAAAGATGTGCACTTAATAATTAACAACAATAATTAACAGCAATTCTAAAGCTGCATTAGAAAGCCCATCAGTTGTGCCATTAAATAATTCATAACATCAGGATGCATTACACATTAATGAGGTTGGTTATTTTAAAAAGCTAATTAGAAAATAAATTAGATCTATGTATATTTCATGACTTATTATTAATTTAATTCAGTATGCCTTTGATCGTTTGCACATGTACATATCTTGTAATAATTGTAACAGATGACAGCTTTTGATATGAATGAGATACACTTAGAATAATCATAGAAATAATTAAAGCTCTAATTTAAACAGAAACATCAAGGTAAATGTTAACAATTCATTAGGAAATTACTTTTGAATTCATCATTTACCAATCTGGGTGTAAATATAACAACAATAGTAATACAGTCATATGCACTGAGGATAATTCATGTATGCAGTATTACCCGATGGACTGTTAAATAGTAATTGTCAATTGCTAAAGCAGTTATCCTATTATAGGCCTATGCATAAAATATACTGAACAGCAAAAGAAACGCGAAGTGTGTATATCATCATAGACTATGCTCACTTTTAAACAGATATATCTCAGGTTATTTTTCCATTCATAAATCATTAATTGTGAACATGAATACGTCAATAGATGAAGTTTATTATTTCAATTAACAGTTTTCTAATAGTTTTCTGATCAGGACTAATTACAATTCGCTAATGAATTGATGGGTAAAGTTAGTAACTAGTGTAGCCATAGTTGTTTCGATCACTGCGGCACATTGTCGTATTAATTAACAAAAAATGGTTCCATATAAAGGCAGTAGGGATAGTGTAATATGCATAAATTACGACATCACAAGGTTTCTGCAACGTTAATGGCGCCAAATGACGTTTATGTATCTTAAGTTCAATATTGTCTAAATGGTACTCAATTGGAATTAAATCCGGATTAAATACATACAAATCAATTGTATTGATGTTATTCTGTGCCAAGATATGCTGTGTAAGTAGCTCAGTAATAGCCCTCACATTATTTTGCTGGAATACCAACTGACGTTAACTATTCATGAATGTAGGCTCTTGTTGTGAGGCATCCACTATGAACTATACCGTTGTTGCCAAGACTACAGGTAGTACACCATGTCCAGAACAGATGACAACCCATCAAATGTTTGAGAAGCCTGTTAATGAGAGACCCATGTACCCCAAGGAGCTATACAACTGTTGGGACGTTCCAGGCTACTTCAATGCAACCCTATGCTCTAATCATAATCTTTACTTATATCTGCCATAGTACTAAATCGTTTAAATAAGCAGTTACCAACAAAATTCGAACTGTTCTATTCCATGTCAGTACGAGGCTACAAGAAAAAAGAGAATTTGTTATTGTCCAAAAACTAGGCAATGCACCAACCACTTACAAATCTTTTTTTTAAACGTGATTTCAAATGGACAAAAGAACATGAAAATGTTGCGTAATTGAGAATTTAATCTAACAGAAACGTAAAACATGAATGCCTATTTATCAATTTATATCAACCAATATAAATTTGATTTAGGTAAGTATGTAAATGACATTTGAATTATCTCGCGTTTCTTTTGCCGTTCAGTATACATGTAATGTGATCTACACAGGTAAATGTAATAATGATGGTGCGCAGCGGGCGTCCAGGAGCCGCGCGTGGGTCACAGACCGCAAGGCCACCGTACGGGCGTCCTAGGGCCTCCTTAAGGCTGCCCTAGGGCGCCCGTGGAATTCCTGCAAACGCAAGGCCATCGTACGGGAACCGTATAGGGCCTCCTTAAGGCTGCCCTAGGGGGCCCGTGGAATTCCTGCAAATGCAAGGCCACCGTATGGCCGCCGTATCCTAGACGTATGCTAGACGTATCCTAGACGTAGAACACATGTGACTTTGGCATTAGGAGGCAAACATACGTGTTATTCGTGCTATGCAATTGAATGTAGCCTAGGGTAATACATCCTCGCTCCCCTTGACCGGTTTAGGTCCAAAAGAAGGCTTACGTTTGTAGTATTTGGACTTATATTTTTCAGTTTGGTTTAAGAAATATAGTCATAAAAAGGCTCAAGTCTATATTCTGATTCTTTAAGCCACGAACATTACTTATACCCACTAGAAATTAGGCTTTCAAAGTCCTTTTCATCATCAAAATGGCTGCCGGAAATTCTAGACAACATTATTAGAAATTTGCTAGACTACACCGATGAGCAACTGAATTAACGTTATTTGGACAGAAACGGAATATTGTTTGTGTTCAGAATATTGTTGAATGATGGCGGAAAATACCGAACACAAGAAATTAAAAAGATGTTAGCTAAGTTTGTAGCTAAGCCTTTTTGTGATTGAATACATAAGCCCAACATTTAAGGACTTTTTTGAATACCTGTGTAGCAGCCCCAAAACTCTCCACCAGAAATATCACTCTAGAGTGTTTTGAGGCTGGCCCAAGAACACTCTAGAGTGATCTGAAGAGATTCATTTTCTAACTAAGTCACTTGTGTAAGTATATACTCCGAAAAATATATCAAGTGTGTATTTTATATGTGGAGTGTGTGTGTGTGGAGTGTGTGTGTGTGTGTATGTGTGTGTATGTGCGTGTGTGTGTGTGCGTGTATGTGTGTGTGTGTGGAGTGTGTGTGTGTATGACGTGTGTGTGTGTGTGTGTGTGTGAGAGAGAGAATGTTATATGCGTCTGTGCGTGCGTGTATGTGGGTATGTATGTATGTGTGTGTGTGTGTGAGAGAGAGAGAGAGAGAGAGAGAGAGAGAGAGAGTGTGTGTGTGTGTGTATGATAGAGATAGATACAACAGAGAAAGTGTGTGTGTGTGTGTCTGAGAGAGTGAGAGAAATAAAGAGAGATAGGGTGAGAGTCTATGTATGTGAGAGAGAGAGAGAGAGCGTGAGAAAGCGAGAGAGAGAAAAAGAGAGTGTGTATGCATGCATGTGTGTGTGTGTATAAAAGAGAGAGCGATGAGAGAGAGAGAGAGAGAGAGAGAGAGCTGGTACATGTACGCGTGAGATTGTTTGTGATAGTGTGTAAGTGTAGATGGAGAGAGTGTGTGTAAGTGTGTGTGTGAGAGAGATAAGTGACTTGGAATTGCCCTTATCGTGCATGCCAGGTCTCCCTATGTGTGTGTGTGTGTATGTGTCTGTGTGTGTGTATGTGTCTGTGTGTGTGTATGTGTCTGTGTGTGTGTGTGTGTGTGAGCGAGAGTGTGTGTGTGTGTGAGAGTGTGTGAGTCAGCGGGAAAGAGAAAACAAGTCAGAGAGTGTGTGTGTGCGTGTGTGTGTGATACTGTGTGTGTGTGTGTGT
>JAUTBV010092875.1:0-17840 GCA_032361325.1 Lepetodrilus fucensis | reverse complement strand
GTTTTCCATCAGC
Source organism: Lepetodrilus fucensis (assembly GCA_032361325.1). NCBI lineage: Eukaryota > Metazoa > Mollusca > Gastropoda > Lepetellida > Lepetodrilidae > Lepetodrilus > Lepetodrilus fucensis. The sequence goes on along the minus strand of JAUTBV010092875.1, from coordinate 17,827 downwards.
AGGCGCTCAAAGTAACCTATTTTATATGATAAATGATAAGGGGAAAAAACCGTGGTATGCCACCTGTATTATCATTATAATAAAATTGTATGTTTGCCAGGAAAGAATAAAAACAAAATTGGAAAGATAAATTAAAGAAATTGAAAAGAAAAATTAATTAATTTGCGATTAAAATGTGTTGACAAAGTCTAACATTTCACACGTAAATTCATTTTGTAAGTTAAGTATTATTATTGTGTCACTAGAATTTGAAGATATATGTTTTTCTCTCATCAACAATATCAGTATCATCGACATGTGTACCTGGGTGCAACATTAACATATATTACATGCATTTCCTACTTTAAAAAAACAACTAACCCATTCACAATGGGATTGTACTTCACATGGCATATGTATTAACCTTCTCTCAAAAGGGATTTCCGATGTAGTTTCCGAACAGTGCCGTAAACAGGGTCGACGTAGGTTAGGAAAACACTGTTGGAGGCCAAACAATACCGAACACACTCTTGAAAGTAATACCTGGGACACACTTTATGCAGGAACGGTGATGAAATAGACACTCTGCATATATCTTAAGACCTATAAAAGTGTCTGGCAGTAAATAAGCTGTTGAATAAAAGCGGTTTGTATCAACTCAGACAGGAATAAAACATTATAATGCCCTCATGAAATGACACGTTGTATGTTACGTATGCAGGGATAAACATTCCAGTTACATGTATTGACAATGTTTGAATTAGTGTCAGAAATTATAAACATTTGTGGTTCAATGTGCACTTTTGATAAAGAAATAAACTCAAATAATCATATAAATCATGCTATATTCACATGCAAAACATTAAAAAAAATATAGGCCTCCTCATTCAAGGATCAAAAACACATTTTCAATATTTGTATATATCAAGATAATTTACTTTACTTTTGGAAATGAATTAAATGTTTAACCCTCTCCATGCTGAAGGCAACCAGAGATGCCCTAAAGATCAGGGCCCGTATTCTCGAAACTTCTTAGCTAAAAACTTCTTAGTGAGAAACTATCTCTTCAAAAATTAACATAAGCAGAAAACCAATAGGCAAATTCTTAGTACTTACAAACTTCTTAGGACTTACGAAGTTTTGAGAATACGGGCCCAGGTGCCTAATTCCGAAGGGAGAGTTAATGCCACTTGCAACAATAATTCAGCTACTTCCAGTAGCATGTCTACTTTAAAAACATAATATTAAATAAAAATATTAATCACTAAAATAATCATCAAAAATGGGTAGACTGTTACCCCAACTGGGAGAGGGTCAACAGTATAAAATGGTGAAATAGTGCAGTATATTCTTACATTAAACTCTCCTGTTGTAATAGTTTCATTTACCGCTCCTTGTGGAACTGCGACAAGCATGAATCCCAACAACGTCTGGTCTTTGCCGCCTTCCAATATAACTGTAACCAAGGAAACACAAAATTATTTCTAGGTTCTATGTTCATTTGGAAGAAAGAAATACAAACCATCTTAGCTACATAAATACAGTTATAAACAAAGAAAATGCAATAGGGCAACTTAAATTCATTCGAGCAAACAGGAAAACATTGTTTAACCAGAATAGGGCAACTTGAACTCAGAATGTTTGGTTTTGTTGTTCAACATGCTATCTATTTCCCTTGGGAAAATTTAAGTAAGCAAAGAAAATTTATTTGCATTTGTTATGGCTGACCATATTGGATTTGTCAATACATGTATATCACCATATTATACACAAACATTTTTACATTCCTACACTAAGAGCTCAGTATGGAAATGTGTACAAATTATCACTCAGTCTTGAAATGAAACACCTATTTCTCACAGAACATTTATATAAGTATACTTTGGTCGCCTTTTACACTATCACTTACAATGAGATATCCCACACTGATAACATAAGATACGAGAAAATTCTTGATACACTTGAATGACGTACTAATGCTTATTACGGTTTGCATCTAATGCAAGGAAACAAGAATATATAGGTTAAATTAATATATTGATAAGTGTTCTTCACACTTTCTGCCTTCATGATTGAATTGCTTCATTACATCTATCTTTAAAGTTTTCTAATTATGACATATGACACATCATAAATGGGTTTTGCTTTGTAAACACCAACTTGGCCCGAGCATAGGTAGTGTGACAAATACTAGTACTCAGTCATCCTACATTTAACCCTCTCCATGCTGGATTAGGTAACTGTAAAGCTCTTTAGGACATCTCTGGTTACCTCCAGCATGGAGAGGGTTAAAGATGTAAATATACTATGGGTGGTGTGTACAATAGCATAACTGACAGATAAAGAGTCAGCACCCAGCACCCATATGAGAACATTTAAAATTCTCATATGTAGGTGTGAACTTTTGGCAATATAACAATTATATCAATTGAATATATTGCAGCTATTTAAAAGTAATTTAACTTTTCACACGCTTGTGTTAAATGTAAGAGATATCAGTAGCTCAAAAGAGATAAATGTATGGGTGACAATGGTTAAAGATATACAAGCCAATAAGCCTGTGTACAAAATCAGATAGAATTAGCATCTATATCTACTACTGTAACTACACTATGCCTGCTCGATGCAAAATTTTAATTCTCGGTTACACTTGTAAATGTTATCTTATTCTGCCATCCATTTTTTTATCAGTAATACTTCAATCATTATTTCAGTACATATTTAAATGAATTTTTGATACAGTCAACTTTGAATCCTGTTGCTTTCAATGTCATAAAACTTGAATGTCCTTGAATATCTATATATTCAGCAGTAACATTCCTGAGAGGTTAAGAGACAGTGTAGATTAAGTTTATAGCCTATGTTGAAAAGTGTTTCAGTAACATAAACCACAGCACTGGCTAACCAGCAGAATGATAGGTAATGACAGTTGGTATTCACTCAAGCAGTGACACTTTGGTCGTTGAGTTACAAAAGAATGCTAAACTTGATTCTCATGGGAAGAGTCGGAAGGAACAATACTGGCAATGTGCTTCTGCTAAACACATCTGCCATCATTAGTTGTATAAATACTAAAACCTCCATGTTAACCCTTGTAATTGACACACAGGTATGGATTGAATTTAACATTTTAAACTTCAAGCAATGTCCTAACTATGATATCTTGTTTGAATCAGTGGAACTTGCTGGTCAAGACTAGTGGTCACTCGATGAGGGTTAGTTAAAAATTGATTGGTCAGGTACGGGTAATTTCATGAAAGACGTGGGTTAAACCCTAGGTTTTGGTACCTTGTTTGAATCAGTGAAACTTTTTTATTGCTCAAAACTAGTGGTCACTCGATGAGGCTTGGTTAAAAATGTATTGGGTCATTTACAGGTCATTTCCTGAAAGAGGTATAGTTAAACCCTGGGTTTTGATTCAAGTGCACTTCCAGATATAATACCAATGATGCAGAATGCTTACATTACAAGCTGGAGTTCCAAATACATGTACTTTAAAATTCTGTTCATTTAATTTATTTCACAAGTACTAAAGAGGTTATCAGATCTCAGTTCATTTTCCAGACAAGAATCTCACAGACTATGTTTCTCCAAGTATTTCAAGGAGTGATGGATTCTCCAAATATCTTCCTTGATGGATTATGTGAGAATTGAAACACTTTATTTCAAGAAAAATTAAGAGAAACTTCTCTTAGTGTTTCTATGTTTTATACATTCAATTTATCTAAGAGTATCGAATAACATTTTACACAATTACCACAATTAAAAAGAAAAGATACCATGGTATACACTCCAACTGCAATTAAAATTAAGCTATCTTTGACATCTATGAAAGATTTGAGAAATATACACCATCAATTATAGTGGAATGATAATAAGAAAGGGGCTTCAGCCGATATGTTTTGATATGCTGCTATTCATGTCAATACAATAGAGCAGAGTTTCGGAAAATGATCAGCACATAGTGCAATATTAACTGGCAATAAATCACTAGAAACCTCACCACAGACACAATGAGAAGTAAGGGTAACAAATGGTACCATCAACATGCTTTCTGAACTATGTACTCCTTCATTGTGTACATAAAACATAAACAGCAGCATAGTGCTATATATGAGGTATGGGGAAATGTACCTGAAATGTCAGTAATTTTTGGAAGCTAAAATTAAAAATTAACGTCTCCAAATGTATGACAACAAAACATGTGACATACAAATACTATGATGACATGTGTTAAGCTCAGATAGCCCATAAATATTTTAATTGAGGTTAATTGACAAATTTAACTGAACCAACAGCACTATTGTGTTTTCTTTAAATATTTATATTTAATGGGTGTGATGATCATGTAACATTGTTATAATAATACTGTACCAGCAAGGGAAGATGACCCTGATGTACACTTGCTATAGGTTGTGGAGTAAAGTTATACAAAAATCTTAACCATCCAACAAGATTTTGAACTAATATATGTAGACATGAACCCAACCACTGTTATTTCACATGCCTACGAACACTTTCACACAACTCTGATAAGTTTGCTTTATTATAAACGAAACATATCCACATGTAAGATAAGCATTTTTTCCTCTGATGCTTGTATAAATGTTTACCTTCTCGCTATACATCTGTAGATACACTTTGTGCATACATGTGCATAGGGTACACATCCCCTTGCACTCATTACTAGTATCAGGATATATGTAACCATACCCAATCCAGCTTTAGCATTCCGACAACATACTGCTAATCAAGTTCACCAAACCTGCCTTTGAAGGCATTTGTTCGCACTTCCGTCTTTTGTTAATAGCTCAAGAAAACAGTGCAAATGAGTCCATTTGATCTTTCTCCCAACCTTACCCCCAGCTTACTTATTATTGTTAAAACCACAGCTAAGTTATTTGCAGTTACAGTCAAGTACTCCTTTTCATACTTCAAAGAAATCCAGTGTCTTCTCATAGTGTCACTACCTTAAAACTTCATCATACGTTCAAACAGAATATCCCTCGCACGACAAAGACACTGAAAACTATTGCATATTTTCCTTTAAAATTTAAGCATGGAACTGCTAGTTGAATTAACTTTGTTAATGGAAACTGGTATGCTCCCGGCACTGAGTTTTAACAGGGGTACTACAAGGTGCACTACTTATGCCTTTGTTATATTTCATAGTTCACCTGAAAAAAAACTCTGACCCAGCTTAAGGTTATTTTTACAACATTTTCAAGTCTGGGGCTATAACTGTTTGTCTGTCATGCGATTACAAGTCCAGGAATAGTGTCTGAATACATGTCCAGTTGTAGTGTTTTAGAATGGCAGCTGCCTTCTTGTTGGGTCAATAAATAACCCACACCCACATGGAGTACTGGACCAAATATTATGCTCACAGTCCTGCCTTAGAGACAATAAAACATGAAAACAGGCGTCACTTTCTGTCAATGCATGTCATTAACCTGGGTACTTTGGCCTCGTACAGTGTGTATGTACATACATACTCATACGTACTCAGAGTAGGAACAAGAAATTCCTTAGCCAACTGAATTAGGGTAGCAGCTTTCATGTAAGCCCCATGTCTGAATCCTTAGCTCTAGGGTGCAGAACAGAAATAAAAATTTGAAACAAAAACATTTCAGAAATATTTATAACAGTAACTGTTACTTTAATATACAAAGTAGGGAATTATAGGAATTTCTTAAAAAATATTATCCAAGATATCAGTAATTCATGGTTGTGTAATGGTTTAATTTCTATAGGAAATATACATTTACAGATAGTTAATGTGGTAATTTTTATACCACTGAGCAGCATCACATATTCCCCCATTTAACCAAAGATACACTTTTTATAATCATACAATAAATTCCATAGTTGTCATACTTTTCCCCATAAATATATCTAGCATCCCTGTGGAACGTATTACTCAGTGACAGTCTCAAGTGAAAAATTGTAAATATAATTAAATTAGCTTTCTTGAGTGCAGTAATAAGATACATGTTTATAGGAATTTGAATGTACATGTATATATTTTCTTCTTCAGACTTCTTTTTAAGCATCAGGTGTGGGCAATAAACATGCTCATCACATCCTTCAGATTAGGAATCTCATTAACTGTTGGAAGTTGGCCGTGGAGCAAGAACCCTACACTTTAAATGGTTTCTTCTTCAGAACGAGCTTAAGATGCTCCATCGTTCTCGATCAGAAATTGTTTCAGGCCAAAGGAAGTCATCCAGAAATAAACTGGAAATACTTTGATAGACATGAATTCAAAGTCAGTCAGTGTAGATCATGTAGATGGTCGGTGTAGAAGTGTTCTTTGGTGTCTAGTTTACATGTATGTTTGAACCTGATGAACCAATACCAGGGGTGCATTCAAAGACGCGGTTTACCAAACTAGCCACTGTCTCACAAGTTGTATGAACTGTACATGGGACAGGGAACCAGTTTAGCTAAGCGGCTTACTCAGCCATGTGCTGATTGAATGCACCCAAGATCTTGTCTGGCCCTAAGATTATGAAAAATTTTTTTAGTACAAACTCATAATTTAATTAACAAGTTCCCATATAAAATTTGAACTTGAGCATGAAATCGTACTCAAAAAGTTTGGAAGTCTTGGGAGCCAGATCAAAGACATAGCATAGTCAATGGCTAAAGACATTGGTTGAGCCGAGGTTATCTTAGTCACACAAATTTTGGGAGAGCCCAGATTCTTTGTCATAAATTCTTGGGCATTGTTTGTATGTAATTCCCCATGTCTTCCAATTATTCCCATCATGGACCATGGTTAGCAGTAAATGAAGAAATACCAAAAATATTCCAAGATTATCCCACTTGGCAGACATCAGTATGATATGATCTATTGGTCCACAGTGTCATAGGGTAATAATGTTAATCACATGCCACGTTGTCAAATCGGTTGACTTATTATTGTGACTACCCTTTCACAAGAGTCTACGACCACGAAGGGAGTAATCATTACTCTCTACTTTGTCAGCCACTGTGATGAAGTAATGTCAGATCTCTGTATCTTGCTTCTCTTACCACATATCTCAATGACACTACTTGTCTGCAAACTAATGTTAATGTCACCTTGGGGAATGAGACCTCAGACATTCATTCAGCAACAGATGTGAACAAATTATTACTTAGGAATAAACATCATAATATTTTATTCCGTAGACAAATTCCAGATTTTGTTTCATGTCAACTATTGATGTAATCAGTGTTGTAAATCTCTTTAAAAAATATAATGTGATTGTTTTTTATTTCTTTTTTTTATTGTAAATAATTTCCCAAGCAAACATGTTTTATGTGAAATGCTCCTATCCCTCAGTAGTTGTCATCTATCACACACCTCAAGGGACATAACTGTCATCTTTGAGGGAAAACAGATGGCACTGATGACAAATCTGAAATATACACCAATGACATCTACATTAAATAAATTCAAGGTGTCCTATCCATTGCAATAATTCTTTTTGCAACATGCAAAATGACATGTCCCATTTATCATAGGTGAAGAGTTCACCTTAATGCCTAGGATTCCTTCCGAACACTTTCGATTCCTTCTGAACACTTTCATGTGGATGTAGATAAGCAGTTACAATTAGCTTGATTATCATCTCCATTTGTATGGCCATTACTTTGATAAATGGCTACTTGAAATGTTTGCTTTGATGTATAGGTAATAATGAGGAGCTCACAGGTATTCAGATATCTTGAGTGGTGACTTCGTCTGAAATCTCTAGAATTCAACATGATGGCAAAATAAAATTGATATTTGATTAGGAGATCTAGAGTTGTAACTACTTAGAAAACAACAGAGAACAATGACAAAAATACCCACCCCTGTAGTCTATTCAGTTTGAAGGATGAATTGCAAACCAATGATGGTCCTCATCTGTTCTGAGTGCAAGAACACAAGATGCGGTTGTTTGAAAACTGTATTGGATTGAGTAACACTTTTACAAGGAGATTGCGCGAGAAAGTACAAAGGATTTCTAGGACAATGCATCCTCAGCTTCACCTGTGAGGTAAGGGAGATTAATTGGCATCACACCTCGAGGTGAAGTTGATGCACGGCTGTGTGTCCAACACCTCTTACCTCCCTGGATGATGGTGTTTTGATGTACGTGCAGCAGCTTTACGAATGAATCAAACAAGTTTTCTTCTACTCGACCTCACTCCACAACCATGCATGTAATCGACATCAACGTTGTTGGTTGCAATTAACATCAAGGTCATTGGTTGTAATCAACAAATGGTTGTAATCAACATCAAAGTCATTGGTCGAGTCAATCAGGTAGTCGACACCAACGTTGTCTGTTACAATCAACACCAATGTCATTGCTTGTGCCCAGGGTTACCAATGCCCAGCAGATAGTTTTTTTGTTTTGTTTTTTTTAATTGGTGTTTAAGACTGCTTTCAAGATTATTTTACTCATATCACAGCTTGTCAGATTAGGACATGAGGAAACCCACAATATCCATAGCAATGAATGTTGCAGTAAACTTGTGAGCACCAGTTAGTACTGATGGACCAAGGATGATATCTACATTGCCATGGTATACAAACAGAGCATCCTATCATGATCATGTCAGAAAGGTGACTTTAGCAAACATTGATGCCAAGGATGGGATTAGAACCCATGACCTTTGGCTCAGAAGTCCAATGTACTACCTCCTGCCCCCCAACAACTAATTGACATCAATATCGTTGGTTGAGTCCAACAGGTTTTCATCATCAACATTGTCAGTCAAGTCCAGCAGATAGTGGACATCAATGTTGTTGTTCGAGTCCAACAGGTCATGGATCGAGACATGCACAAAGACAGCATTCTCAGTGCAGCTTGTCGCTTTAAAAACATTAAAGAGACATTTCCAGAAAGACTAGTTCACCAACAGCTTTGGAGTCAGACCGCTTGTCGAGTCAATCTTTTGTCATGAGGATAAATTACCTTGCAATTGCAAAGTAGTTTTTAACGTACAAAGTAAACCTGACTATCGTGATTAATGCAGACATTCATTCAAACATATATCATTCCATGTCTATTAAGCTATTTGGCTAGTTCATTATGCACTATTAAATGTACATTCATTTTGTCTTGACATGTACCATACACAAATTCTATACCTTGATGAGATATAGGCTTTGTATAAATATACATGTACGCTTGTCATCAATTATTAGTCGTCATTGTTGGTGGTGCCAATCATCTGGGAATGTACAATGCATCATATTCAGCATAAAGACCCACAAGATTAATATCATAAGCTTATTGTAATGACATATGCACCAGCCATGAAAATATAATCATAAAACAACTTTTTTCTTCATGGGAAATTATATATTTTTCTGATTGTTCTGAAATATGTAATGATTTTTTTTTTTATACAAACATTGACATTCACTATTCATCATTGGTTAAATAAATTCTGAATAGAAAAGAATGCTCACTCATTGTAATAAGAGATTTGATCACGTAATGTAATAATAGATTGTTAATACATTGTAACCAGAGATTGTTCACTTATTGTAATCAGATAGTTTCACTAATTGTAATCAGAAATTTATCACATATACAACTTGAAATTAGCAGACATAATGTAATTGGAGATTGTTTGATCATTGTAACTTGTAATTGCTCACATTGTAACCTAAGATTTCTCACACATCACAGGAGATTTTTCACACATTGTCAGAGGAAATTGTTTACATATTGTAATCTCAAATACATGTACTAGTACATAAATATTGGTACTACCAGATATATATCGCACATGAAGTAACTAATCATAATTAATAACCTTGATTTATTACTGTAAGGCTACAGTAATTTGTTTCCCATTCAAATGCAATAAAACATATACAATTTATCATAACCAATCACAATTTGCAAACTCTACATGAAGGTTAATGTTTTATGAGACATCATATAAATGTTGACAACTTTCTTTGATGTGTATGCCTAAAGAATGACTATTTAAAACATATTTGTACAATATATCTAATGAAATGGGCCCAATGAAACACAAAAATAGGTGAAATACATTTTGGAATAGCTCTATATACTATTCCTAAATAAATATTTGTCCATTGATTCAAACTACCTCTTAACAACCCAGCATTCCAATTTATATATTTTTTAATTTAAATACTATGTTAAATAGAAAGAGGATGTAAAATGTGTTCACCCATTTGTTCATTCATATTTGAATTGGTTTTTAGAATTGTTTTCAAATATAAATATCAAATTTATCGGAGGTCAGAACAGTTCTCCACCCATATCTAAACAAATTGTCAACATACGCTGGATTCTTGAATACATAAGTGATTAAGTAAATACTTTGTGTTCAACCATGACTTATTTGTTGTGTTAACATAATATGTGATATTAACATATATAAGCAAGCCCAGGGTACTTAAAGGTTCAGATACACATATATACACCCTTTCATAAAACACACCTGTTTCAGGAATCTCTATTATTTATCCTATGATAGATATGAGAATATAAGCCTACGATGATCAGTGTAACAGGACTATGTTGATCCTGGAATTCAAACACGAGCTGTCTGGATGTAGGTCCGAAACTTAACCTACTTAGCCCCATGGCCAAAACCAGTAGGAGCAATTTATATCACAGATGGATATACCTCAAAATAAGAATGTCAGAATCTATATATGTATCCGATTGTAAACATATGCAAATACTTGGTTTACATCAATAATTTAAAACTTTAACACTTTCCATTGTCATTAACCCTCTCCTTGCTGAAGGCATCCAGAGATACCACAAAGAGCAATGCATGTGCCTAATCCAGCAGGGAGAGGGTTAAAGAAAATCACAGACTGAGAAGAAAAACATTTTATACAATTATTTTAAATATTTTTACACGTATGAGGTTAAAATTTGGCAGTGAGAATAACACTATTATATAAATTTCATATGGATCACCCTAGGCTGTGGGCTATATTTCAGCATGTCTAGGAAAGTTTATATATATATCTAACAATGGAACTGGGGGGAAACGGGAGGAGAGAATGGGGAAAACAAGAGTGGAGACAGGGGAACGCCAGGGAAAGTGGATGCAACTCAGTATTGGCTGCGAGTCAGGAAGCTGTCTAAGTATCGAGTGTCCACTCTATTACATAAGAGGAAATGACAAACATCTGGAGAAAAATCAGAGGTATTTCCATTCATAAGAAAGATGCCACACCCTCGCCTATTGCAAGTAATACAGTAATATATATATATATCTCATGTCCATCTCCTCTATCTCCTTGTCCCTCTCTCTTATCTCCCCATATCTCTCTCTCTCTCTCTTTAATTGGGGTTTAGAGACTTTCTAGATTATCTCACTAAACTAACTCTCTCTCTCTCTCCTATATTATCTTAATCAGTAAACTTAGAGAAGTTTACTGATTAAGATAATATAGGAGAGAGAGAGAGTTTAGTGAGAGAATCTAGAGTATCTCCCTCTCCCTCTTTCTGTCTCTCTCTCTCTCACACACACACACATACACACACACACACACACACATATGTACAAACACATACACACACACACACATACACACACACACACACACACATACGTACAAACACATACACACACATACACACACACACACACACACACACATAAACACACACACACACACACACATATCCAGCAGACAGACAGGACACAAGGTCAATTCATCATGCCAGTCTACAATAAAATCTGGATCTGTCACAACATCAGTCACAGCTTGCATGATACATCTATCTCATGTGTATATTCTTCTTAATCTGGACATCCGGTGTACTGCAATGTCAATATAGTTTTAACCTGGGATTGCCTGAGATACAGTTTTTTATAAGGAATGGTTTTCGATAAGGAACATTTTAAAATTTAAAATACAAAATGTTTTTCTATTAAGAATATTTATCTATAAGGAATATTTTTAAATAATGAATGTTGTTTTCTATAAGGAATGGTTTTCAATAAGGAATGGAGTTGCCCTGAATTATACCCAATACCATTCATCATCCACCTCGAAGATAGCAATAATTCAAATACCATAGATCAATGATTACATGTCACCCAACTGGGAGAGGGTTAATGCATAGGGCACATGTTTGGGATAGTTAGGATGAGTTGATTAGATTCAGTCAGTATACTTCATAGACTTACAGTTAATACTGTATAGCGTACTTTCAGTAATAATATAATAATACTAATGTGAATATTTATATTGCACCAATTCCATGCTTGAAAGCATGCTCATGTCTATACGTACATTATTTCCTTGGTCAATGGATATGTGTACACTCAATTCCTTCTCAACTCCCTGGGGAGTATACAAGCCAAGTTCCCATTCAAGGAAACTTACATACCTTGTTGTACTTTCAGTAGCTAGACAGTGTATTTTACATACTCATAGTATTGTAGAGTGTACTTTCAATATTTCACATTCTAGTACTATTTGTTTTGTTGATGGCTAATGATGTATAGTTAAAACGATGGATATCATCAGACACTGTCACTGTTCTGACATTTAGCACACTAAAGACACTGTCACTATTGTAAAATCTGCACGTTAAAGACACTAAGATCACATGACTGACACAAATAAGACAAAAAATATAGTATACGCTCGGATTTCCCCATTATACATACTCCATCATCATCAATTTTAATACTGTTTGAAGAGCAATAAATGTCTGGTTCACTGTAATTTGGTTAGAATTTGCCCAAAGCTAATACAACATAAAACCATGAGGAAGGATATCAAAGCCAACAATATCCTAAACAAACCACAGAATGTCTTTCAAAGTTATTATTCCATGAGACTTCCATGTTTACAAGTCAAAAACATTATACCATCCATGAGTGATCATCCATATCTTATTCTTTGAAATTTACTATCCACTCGATGAAGTCAACCACAAACTTCTTATCCATGAAGTAGGCCAATACATCTTCAATGTAGACAGATAATACGTGACTATAATACTTGCTTTGAAGTAGAACACAAAGCTAACAATTGTGGAATCAAATCGACATCTATTCATGTAACATTTGAAATTAGTGGTCAGACAAGGTTCTGTTTTAAGCCTTCACCTCTTCTTACTATACCTCAATAATATCATTCTTCCAGAATATCTGGGATTTATTTTATCATACAGTAATCACATATACAGACACTTTACTTTAGCACATCTATCTATCACATTCATTAATTTGAGATTGATTTGAAAATGTTGCAATGTATTAAGATATAGAAAAACAGAAGCCAGCAGTGTAGAAAAAGTACTCAAGTGACAAATGTCAATGATCGATCTAACATTTTACATGCTGCAGGCAACCACAGTTGCCTGGTAGGGCAATGACTTTGATTTATTATAATTTATACACAGAGAAATAAAAATAGTAATACTGCATAGCTATCCATTTTATAGTTGTTTACATATTTGAGTTGAATTTTAGTGTTTAGTATTTCACCTCGGACATGCTCATGGTTTGGTCAGTCTTACATAAGGAGGAGGAAACCCGTAATACCTATAGCACATAGCATTGCAGTAACCATACAAGCACCAGTTGGTACTGATGACGCAAGGATAACTGCTGACACTGTGATAGTACAGACAAGGTCTTCCTATTGCTAAAGGAATGGTACCAGGTGCCCATGGTGGGTTTGCATTCAGAAATCCAATGATCTTCCACTGTACTACCACATTCCTCTATTTTCTAGTTACATCATTGAACATAAAATGCTGCTTTGATCAGAAATATTGCCACAGACATGCATATTATTCTTCATCATGACAACTAAACTCTAACCTGACATGTTTCAACCACAGCAGGAGGACATTCATTGACGTGTACTGAATCGGAAATATTCGGTTAACATTGAAATTCTCCAAGTAAACGTTTTTGGCCTAAGAATTAAAGACGTGTGCTATAAGTATAAGTCCCATATCATTTAACAGGGCGTTATTTGCTCATAACAAAACTAGAGAAAAAAATATAACATGATTTGTTGCATTTACAACTCTATTTAACGTGAGTAAATATATACTGTGTGAGTATTACTTGCTGTGCATCCTACTGTGAATGGATATGTGCATTCCATTGAAATTTATGACAGACACAGAACGGTGTGGAGAACACATAGTTATACCCCTGTGGGCAAATTTTACATGTGACAAAGTATTTGATGTTGGAGCATGCCTCAGGTGTACAGGGTGAACGTCGAGTCCTATATTACAAGATAGTGCTCACAGTGAAATTAATAAGATTAAAGGGGAAAATTGCTTACGGGGATGCTTGGCTGCATTTGAGAAAATTATTTAGTTTGTAATAGATGGCATGCTTCACATACCGTGTATAGAAAACGTGCTGTACGTAAAAACCTCTGTCATACTTGATCACGACTTGTACCAACAGATTATGTCCTCAGTTGGAACTGTTAGCGATACACCCCAAAATTATCATGTATTTGCTTTACATGGCTTAATAATTCAATATACAATTCTGCTATATCCATCTTTAAACTCACTTTGTCGTAAATAATTGCATGCCGATTTTACAACAACGTGTGAAAGATACTGAGATGTAAAATAGTGAATAAAAGAGCTTTAAGGTATTACAATGGCATCAATGTTATGAATGACAAGGATCTTGTACCATAATAGAGGTTGGGATGTACTAGGTCTGTGTACATAATATTGGTGGATCCGGAAGTGTTTGAATATTTTTTTTTTTTAAATTTTTTTTTTTTAAATAAATATTGTTTAAAAAAAAAGAAATTAAACAAGGAACTAAACCCCGCCAGAACCTTTGTGATTGTAAAAACAATGCTTAAATCAGGATTATTAATTATTACAGAAACATGCCCTGATAGATACACAGCTACCATCTGCAGGTATGACAAAATAAAGATACATTGTGCATTGTGGACATGTTTAACCCTCTCCCTGCTGAAGGCAACAGGACATGCCATAAACAGCAGTGCCTATGCCTAATCCAGCAAGGGAGAGGGTTAGACAATTCCACACTGATTACACTACATATTGAATTGTCAATCACAAACGCGACCCCGAAACTTGAGTGTTTTACCTCAAACTTAAAGACGTCATTCATGGTAATTTTTTGTGTTCGTCGAATCATGAGCGATTTTACTTCAAACTTACATAGACTGACATTCACGGTCACTTTTTGTGTTCAATGTCCCATAAAAGACTCAACCTTTGTCAGATTTCTTACAAGTCTGCTTACACTGCATTACACACGATAACAATGTATAGCAATCACGGCCACCCGGCCGCAATTTTGGCCATACGATAGGAACAATCACAGTCGCATCTTGCTGCAAGGTGAAATAAGAAACCCTCAATAAAACAACACGAAACTGCCCTGCACTGTATCTTACCGATAATCCAACCACTTACATGGCATTGTACGAACCCTCGATTATTTTCAACAAATGTAATCTTCAATCTACCGTGAGGAAGATTAGATATATTCTTCTTTTATGTATTGAATTAACCTTGTATATTTTTTTTTAAATAATGCAAAAAAATACAAATTAATTGTGCAGATGGCTGGTGCAGATGGACCAAAAGAAAAAGATACTATCTCTACAGGTTACAGCACCACACCTTCCCAGTGAATGTTAATTGTTTTCCGCGTCCCAGGGAGCTCTTCAGTTATGGAGCCCAATGTTCTAAGCCTTTCAAATAACAATCTGTTTTAATAGCACTAATATAGGATTCTCTATTCACTCCGCTCAGGGTATGC
The DNA here is from genome assembly GCA_032361325.1 of Lepetodrilus fucensis. Taxonomy (NCBI): domain Eukaryota; kingdom Metazoa; phylum Mollusca; class Gastropoda; order Lepetellida; family Lepetodrilidae; genus Lepetodrilus; species Lepetodrilus fucensis. The sequence continues at coordinate 2,062 of JAUTBV010092875.1, read as the reverse complement.
GATACATACAGTAATCCTCATGTAAGCATCGCTGTCATCTGATCAGCATGCACACAAATAACAACAGACAGTATGGCTGGGCAGCACAACAAACTGATTAAGTTAACAGTAGTAAACTTGACATAGTGACAATGATAACTTAAACACAGATTCCTGATGAAATCTTATCTGTCAAAATATATTTTTTAATTTATCATGACAATATTTATGATAGTAAAATTAATTTATTCATTTTATAAAATATGTGTTATTTCAAATAAAGCCCATTCAATTTTGAAATCAAATCATTCTATAAAACAAAACAAATCATTCAATTAAAAGTATTAATTTATCTTAATCAATCCATCGTTTAGATAAAAATGTAGTGATATATTTTTATTTGAAATCGCCTTAATCTATCTATATTTATATCGTAATTAGCCATTAATAATCTACAGTAAAAATATAAATACTTTTGCATTTTACTTGATCAATACATGACATAAGGAAACTCGGTTACTTTCTAAATACATGTAGCTAAATGTAGCACAACTCTTTAAAAACACATTATATCTTGGTAGCATGTTAACACTAATAATAGAAAGCAATAAAATTCCATGGATTTATTTAAGAAGAAAGATTCAATAACATTCCAATAAAATCAATTAAGAATACAGAAATCTGATCATAATGATATTAAATTTAGTAGAACTACTTATAACTAAAGATGCAATCATTAATTGAAAAAAATGCCCCTAACTTCCATGAATAGTCCAAGTTAAATGTTTCTTAATATGCATGGGATCTACCTTATATATTTTCTATCCTCTCTCTATATCTTCTATATCTTCCACATTGCTAATTGCACAGATCTGATAACAACTGCAAGAGATTCTATAGGCTTGTTCTCGTTACAGGTTGAATGGGAAACATTTAGTGTAAAATGCTAGGAGACTGGCTTGTTTTATGGTTATATTGGCCCCAGCTGAGTATATCTGTTGTGATATTGTGAATGTTGATGCGGTGCACTTATTTTTAGAATTTCAGATAAATAAAGTTAGATCTATGTTTACTTGGCACAAGCAGCTAACATGGTTTTTATTATGTATTTCAGCCTGACAGAAATAATTTACAACTTTTTGCTTATTTATTTAAAGAATAACACAATGACATTGAGAAAAGTCTGTGCATAAAAGCGAGCATTTCAAACCTAAACATTTCAGGTAATTGAATCAAGAATAATAATTAAACACTATAAATCAACAACAAATTAATCATAAATTAAGCTACAACAACAAAAATGGTCATTGAAATTATTAAGGGATACATGTATATCTTCAGTTATCAGTTCATGATTTAACATTCTGCCTGCTAAAAGTCAACCGAATATTGCCCAATATATCAAAGCTAATAATTAGTCAAGAAGAGAAAGGGTTAATACTGAATGGGTGCCATTTGTGCTGACCATGGACTGACCAACAATAACCTTGGCTGTTCTGTGTGTCAAAGACCAAGGAAGGACAGGACCCTAATTCCAGTTACCATTAATTCTGTTGGGGAAATTAGGGGCTTGAGAAAATTGGGATTAAAGTTCAAGGAATGAGTTAGGATTAGGACACAACAGGGAACAAACTGCATAAGTACATGTATATGCACTCTCTGCACATAATATGACAACATCTTTAACTCTTTCCATGTTGTAGGCACCCAGAGATATACTACAGAGTACCTGTGCTTAATCCAGCAGATAAAGTGTCAAATACTGGTAAGGAAGGAAATGGAACAATATGTATCATTGATGTTTCAAATAAAAATTTAAGGCAAGTTTAGGGCACTTCCAGTTGCCTTCAGCATGGATATGGTTAAATAGGAATTGGTAGGTACCAAGCAAGAGTGTCTTATTGTTTGAGGTCAGTGTTCTGTACTGTTACCCCGACACAGAACATTCCAATAGTACGCCAATGTTCTGTCACTGTGTTTACATGATCTCACCGGGCTACACTATTCTATAGGTATTACACAACCAAATACTTTTCCATAGGCCACAATGGTAACGTTTGGATTGATGTAATCTTTAGGAAGG
>JAUTBV010092864.1:0-17846 GCA_032361325.1 Lepetodrilus fucensis | reverse complement strand
CTGAGCGCCAAGCAGGGAAACAACAAGTACCACCTTTTAACGTCTTTTGGTATGACGCGACCAGGGATCGAACCCGCAACCTTCCGCACTCTGGGCCGACACTCTTAACCATTATGCCACGAAGCCGGCAAACAATGTATGAGTAATCAACCATTAACCCTTTCCCTGCTGAAGGCAACTGGAGATGCCATAAAAAGCAGTATATGTGCCTAATCCAGCAGGGAGAGGGTTAACCAAAAACCATGTTGTAACATCAATCTGGGTTGGCGGTAGTGCAGGTTTTGAGCATCAGACTTCAGAACTAAGTACCTGAGTACGAACTCGTCTATGGTACTTGCCACGAACTGCCAATAGAAGTTACCTGTCAGACGGGGTCATTAGCTGTCAGGGTGCAGTTATCATCCTTAGTTCATCACTACCAGCTCAGCACTACAGTAGTTCCTTGTTCTATTTCAATCAATCAAAAATCCTCTTGGAAACTGACAAGCCATGATTTGAGTGAAATAATCTTAAAAGTGTCCACAACTCCCAACTAAAAAATAACTGAGAAATATATAATGCAATTCTTTTTATTTATTTTTATGTATTTACTAGTTGCTGTTGACTGCTGGTTATAGCATGCAACTTTTATCATCCAACAAAGCGTTATATTGTTCTGTTTACAATATTTCAGACATACCATCCTGTGTGCTATGAAGATGCCAGAGAAGAGGTGAGAGTCTGAAAGAATTATTAATTAATCACATCACTAACAATTCTGTGTACATTTTCAATTGTTTTTATAATTCACAGAAAGTGTAGACAGAAGCAAATCCCTAAAAAAAAGTATTTTCCTCTTTTGTTATATTCTGTCATTCAAAATATGGAACATTTTTGTGTTAAGTATATCTGAATGATGCCGATTGTATTAATTATTTACTGCTGTTATTTTACCACAAATTCACTCATATTTATTATATTAAGTTGAATAATAAAACTTGTGAATTTATTTTCCCCATAAATGTTCTTTTCAGGGAACAATATTGGAGCCGTCGCCCACCCCTACGACCACTCCCCAATCAAACCCGCTGGTTGAGCAGCTGCAGGAGACCACCTTGGCTGCCGTGACTCCCAAACCAGAGCCTATGGCATCCACGCCTGTGTCCACGCCCATCGACAGCAAGACGTCCACCAGTGTCACGTCCACCAGTGTCGCGTCCACCATGGCTGTGGTCAAGACCGAGCCCGTCGAGTCTGTGGCAGCCAGCACTCCGCCCCCTACTAGTCCACCAATCAAACAGGAGCCCGTGGAGGCTCCTCCCACTCCTACCACTGAAGAACTGCCGGCCGAGGCCGTCGTGAAAGAGGAGAAACTGTGAGAGAATACGAGGAGTTATTTGCGCAATTTTGAATTGGAATTTGAAAGTGGTCTGGATCTTACTCGAGTTGTGTGTGTGTGTGTGTCTGGGTGCGTGCATGTCTGGGTGTGTGTGGGTGGGTGTGTGCGTGTGTGCGTGCATGTCTGGATGCGTGCGTACTTGTGTCCATGTATACCACAGGTACATGATGCAGCTGTTAAAAAAGTTCAAAGGCCAAGTATTTCTAGACTGATATTCCCCAAAGAATCTTTCATGTCCACATTTTGTACCTATTTCTACAGTCATTAGCCAGATTAACATAAAATGCCTTGATTCTTCATTGAGGAAATTGATATGTATTGAGGAGTACGACTTGCAAGATGCAAGCAAGGATCTTTTGTCAACTGCTGACTTTTAAGTTAATGTATATTTTTGGCATACATTTTGTAAATAGTGCGACACTAGATCTCAAAATATTATACAGATTTATAAATACATAAATTATGCCAGTCATTTTGTATATTCTTTATTTAGTGTAGATTGATTCAAGATATTTGACACAGAATGTATGTTCTGTTGTATTTGTACATGTATGTTTAGTTCTACACAAAGGCATTACTTGACATTCATCAAATTGTAGAGATGACTATTTCCCTACACAAGGTAGGCAATGTATTATGCCACCAATTTGCAATGCTGAAGGATGATATTTAATACTATTAATGGTGAATATATTTAACCCCGTTCATGTAAGAAAACTCTGACAAGTCTTTGTTCATGCGACCCCTAACAATGAACATGCTTATTGTGGCTTAACCCTCTCCATGCTGGAGGCAACCGGAGATACCCTAATCCAGCTGGGGGAGTTAATAGGCCCACATATGATAATGATTTTCATTCAGAGGTTGATGTGAAGTATTTTATATGCTTGCTCGTTTTATTTCAACAAATACTGTGTTGTTTTTAACACCTTTGATGAAATTCCCAGTTTATTTTGCTGAAGCTATTTTGTTTTCATGACATTAACTGATTTTTGTTTGGTGACCAAAGTAAACATTTTGCCATATTCAGTTTGTGTCTCTTACAAATTTGTGCTTTAGGCAAAGCAGTGCTATGAATTACATGTATTTAATAATATATATTGTGTTGTATTTCCATAAGTGACTAAAATTTATACGATCCTTCTAGTCATCCTACAAGTTCATAAAAATGTATTGATTTTCATAGAATCAGTATAATTTAAGTTCTCAGGTATATCTTCATGGGATAACATTTAGTTTGAATGTTACCTTCTGCAACATCTATTAAATTTACTTCTAAATATGTATTGATTGTAGATCATTTTATGACATCTTTTAACTTTAAAACTTGAAGAATGAGACTTACGTTTGGTAACTGGGAATGACAATGTTCATGGCAAGTGAAATGCCAAGTGATGATGCATTTTATGTTTGCATAATATGTCATGTCAACATCACAGTATTGTTTTCATTCATTTAATATCAAACACTCAATTGTTTTATTTTTCTGTCATGTCCAATGTTCTCAAAATGAAATAAATTTTGAAGAATTATCCTGTTTGTTTGTTGTTACAAATACTGCTGTTGAATTGCACAAAGGTAAACCAACTGACCATGATATCAGTGATTAATGCCATACGTAACAAAGTAATGTTTGGAAGACTAGGTCGTCACCTGTGCCGTCAAGAATGTCCGATATAAAAGGTGCTCGCAGATTTCCTGCAACATTAAGTGCTACGGTTGTTGTGGGTTTCCTCCTGCCCTAAACTGACTAAGGATATATATGAAAGAATCTTGAATTGAATTCAAAAATAAACAAAGATGATTGTGCTCCTAAAGAAGATTATTTATGAATTCAAGACCTTGGTATCGTTTGATATGAGTCCATTATCTATCTAAAATGCACTTACTTTTTAATGTAGGATAAAGACGGATTGGACTCCAGAAGACGACGTGGTATCAAGAATTAGTACATTTATTGTTGATATCACATCATCTTCTGGAGTCCAATCCGTCTTTACCCTACCTTAAAAAGTTGGAAGTAAGTGCATTTTAGATAGATATACCTCAAACGATACCAACTTGACACGTGTGCGTGAATGCATGCCATATTTTTCAGCTACACCGCTGGCACTCAGCAAACTGCGGGCCCCTTGGCTTTGATTGAGCCCACCCTCTGCCGTCAAGACAGCGTCAAGCTGTACTACGACGGTCAGAGCTTCTCAGCCTAATATACTCAAGCAAAACCACTAAAATAGATAACTTTAATTTTCCAATCGTCAACATCAAATATTGATCAAATTATTATTTGACAGGCTTACCCATGTTGATGTGCAAGTGAATATCACTTGATCAACAAAACATAATATACGGTAGTAATATGCAAAATTGTCACATTTGGTAGTTGAATGTGGGAAAACTAAAGGTATCTAAGGTATCAAAATGTTCTTGTTGGGGAAAAATTGTTTGAAATATAATATCAAGAGATGGTAATACGTGTACCTTTATTCAAGTAATGACGAGGAAATGGAGAAAAGAATCTCTTTGTTGTCATTCTGATCAGCTGGAGAGCATTAAGTCCTTTTACATTAGTTAATGACGGCAAACAGTACAAGAATTCTCTTCAGAAAACAAAGACACCGGTCTTCCTTCTTATCACAAAAGAAATACAATAAAATACACCAGTAGCTATTCTAGCCAATTACTTTATCAATTGCTGATACATGCAAGTACAATATTCAAATTGTGATGGTTGAAACAAAAGGTAATGAGTATTTGCTACTGGTACCAGTCAAATGCACACATTTCAGAATCCTCTACTCAAAGGAGCCGATTTGTTTATAATTTTGGAAGAAATTTAGTTCATGGTGTAATATCACTTTTCAATAAATACAATCATGTTGACATATTTCATGGTCAAATGTATTTTATCTAAAAATATGTATATTTGCTTTGTCTACACAAGTTTATTGGGCAACAAACTATATTTTCCAGCATGTTTTCAATAGCTTCATACCGGTATTTCAATAAAAAATTACCGGTATTTCAATTGAAATAAAAATGATAAAACTGAGAAGAGAGAAGAAAATAAATATTAAAAACAAGTGGGAAATGTAGAAAATGTAGCTTGTTGCCAATATACTATTGTACAGATAAATCAAATGTACATACTTTCAGGTAAAATATGTTTGACCATGAAATATGTCAACAAACCATGATTGTATGTCTTTAAGTGAAAATATTAAATTAGTTGCCATGATCACCAGTAAATGAAAAACACATAATTATCAGGAATGCTGGAGATATAGAATTAGTCTGTAATCAACTTTAGATAATACATATTCAATACTGTGACAAAATGAAAGCACAATCATCATCATGTGATCAGTAAACATACAATGTGTCATAATTAATGGCATACAGTTATATTGCACTGAGAGAATAACTGTAAAAAATAGAAGTGTTACAGCCATTGTATCATAATGTATGTAATACTGTTTATTAATAATATTAATTATTTTAACATTGTACATTTATTAAATATCATTATTCAGGATAACATTTCTACTCAATCTCATTAAATTCAGTCGTTTTGTTGTAATTTGTCATATTCACGCTCAAATATTTGGACACTTGCTACTTTTGTTTCTTTGTTTAACCCTCTCCCTGCTGGATTTTGCACAGGCAGTGCTCTTTAGGCATCTCTGGTTGCCTTCAGCATGGAGAGGGTTAAGGAAGGAAACAATATCTAATTTTAATTAGATTGTATTTCTGCTTAGTTTTCCAGCAACAAGCATGTGTAGTAGTGTGTAGCAGTGTGTAGAGACATTCTCTGCTGATGTTAATATTCCTTGAATATGATATGTGACTGAAAATAAATGAGACATGTATGCCAAGCAATATCAATAGCTACATATAAGCTACATATAATTATGAAGTAGCATTTAATAGATATAATTTAATCATTCACAAATATCAATCTTATGACACTAAGCATAACTGACAATCAACATGATAATCTGACAATATTCAAATATACATAAAGAAAATCCAATTAGCAATGTTATGAACAACGTTCAAACATCATTGTGATTATTATTATTAATAATATATCTGATGGCATGGCTTAAAATGTCTTATGAAGGGTTTTATTCTGTTCCACTGCAGTATGGTATTTCAGCGATAAATTGAGTTGTTTATTTAAGGAGGAAATCCCTCAACAACCATGGTACGATTCAGATATTAAACCACATAAAAGATGACAAGGGGACCTCAACAAGATCTGAACTCGAATCTCTGAGTTTGTAGCCAGATACACTACCATTGCACTATACCACCCCTACAGTAGAAATAACAAATATTACTGATATTATAGTGATAACCAAAGACAACCCAGTGAGATTACAATGATAATAAACATTGCTGTGTATATTTACAGGCAAATATAGTGATAATAACATCATAAAAGATATGTAGTAGAATAATATTGACACCTCACAAGTTATATTTACTCTAAGACAATACAGGGCAAGGACTACATATATACACAATGTAAATGTACTTCATCTAGCACATAAATCACAACAATAAAAAATACTGACAAGTAACTTTGTGATATTCACAATGACATGGATAAGGTACACTGATGCAGTGAATATAATACAAGCTATTAGCCACTGAAATTTATTTAACTCTCTCCATGCTGGAGGCAACCGGAAATGCCCTAAAGAGCAGTGTCTGTGTTTGATCCAGCAAGAAGAGGGTTAAATAACAATCAAAATCTAGTTAAGCATTGACATTTGTACATCAATTTTGGAATGGCACAAATTGAACATAATCACAGATAGAATGAATTGGATAAATCTGAAGAACTAAATAGTCTAGATAAAACAATATCAACAAAAGAAAAAATTAATATTTTTCCATCAAATTTGGGACTAGATTTGACATGATTGAATAATTACTATACTGGATGTGTTTCAAAGTTTATTGTGGTATTAATAATTAAACAATAACCAATAAAAACATATTTTTATAAGCATTAATACACTACATGTTGATTTTCCTAATTATGAATTATTTATGAAATATTTGGCAATATTTCATGACAATGATAATACCCCCTAACCACAGAGATATGGTAAGGAATGGTCCTCTGGATTTGTTGTTATCATATTATATGCATCTTATCATTCAATCAATAACCACAGCTACCACCATTATAAGCCTGTGTGATTAGAACACAGTGATGGTGATTTGTCATATAGACTACTATTTAAATTTACAAAAGGTGAAGAATTAGGCCACAATTAAAAATATACTCGTTTCCCCTCAGCCGAGCATGTATTTCACCGATGGGTAGGTAGTTAGGAGGAATATTTGTTTTCTTGCCAAAAAGAAAATGTATATTTCTACATTTGGAGAATAAATGTTATATAAAGGCAGATGTCCTGAAAAAATAATAATTTACAACTTGTCTTGTCTGATCAAATATTTGGACTGTTGGTTGGGCGAGGGGTAGCAAACCATTTTTAAATTTTGGCTTTAGTGATTTCGAATTTCACGACATAGATTCTACTATAGTATTTCAATGATATTGCACCAATCTGTTCATGGTGGGGTGAGAACCTGCAGCAACTGTTACTGTAAGACTCAAGAACCATGTTTGGTACAGATAAACCAAGGACTATAACTAATATACAGTAGACCTTGCATATAACGTACGAATTGGGACCAACTATTTGTGTGAAGCCTGTTATATGCATAAACCATAATTAGCGTTAGACGGGACCAGGACTTCCAGATTCAGTACGTTATAGGCGAGTGTCCTGTTTATGCGAGGCCGTTATATGCGAGGTCTACTGTACATGCAGACATTGCATCACAGACTTCTTCCTACGAGTCTCCACCACCGGGGAGGTGCCAGCGCTCCATAGACGAGAGTCAAACTCGAACATTCAAGCCTGTAGTCTGACACTCTATAAACTATTCTGCCAACAATTAATATTTGCCCCTAGACCCTTTAAACTAATATTGGAGTGAGGTAACAAATTAACTTATTGTGAGCTATCATTTCCCCAGTGAGTGACAGTACGCATCAACCAATCACAATAGTTAAGCGTAAAGCTGAGTGCGACATGAGCCAGCATGCATGTGGTCAAACATGATCTTAGCAAGGCAAGCACAACAGGTGACAACATATTCAGGTATAAATGACATGGTGAATCCATGTACATGGAAGAAATGCCAACAGAATTGTTCTACATCAACGTTATATAGTGTTTACATGCTCGACATGTGGCAAAACTTGATGGACATTTCAAGGGTGCTTGGCTTTGTGACAGGTCAATTATGCAGAACTAGTAATAATAGTATTGTGTAGCTCGAGATATAAATTAGATTTGTTCAACTCTCTCCATGCTGGAGGCAACCGTAGATGCAGTGGCTGTGCCTAATCCAGCAGGAAGAGGGTTAATAAGCATCTAAATCAAATTTATGCAGTTAAACAATTTATGTATCGGTGCTTATGGAAGACATTCAAGATTTCCTGATTATTATGAATTACTAAAATCTGTCTCTTTTCATTAAAGGCATAATATCACAGTCTGACACAACCCTATCACAGTCTGACACAGACGAATGCGACTGTGGCCGTCTCTCTAAATCAGTTGTTTTTCGGTAGTTTATCATGATTTATTCCAACAAAATGATTAGAATAACCCACTCGATATGAGCGATTACGGAAAATATGTCCCTTGTGAAATTAATGTTCAAAGTTCCTCGCTAAAGCCTGGCGCACACGGGCATCTGCATTGCGCTTGCGTCAGCGTTTGTAGACGCAGACGCAAGCGCTCGTGTGCGCCAAAATCTGCGTTCAGGTATCACATGGCACTTTCAAAATGTCAACGCTCATAGACATGGCCATTTTGATCGAATCACATGTCTCGGGACAGCTGATTAGCTCTTCGATAAATCTCGACGCAACGCAAGCGCAGGTATGCGCACACGGGCGTCTCCAGACGCTGCGCTCCTGCGTCAAATATCAAACTCGTTTGATATCTGCGTACAACGCGCGTTAGACGCAGGGGGGTAGCACACGAGCATCTGCGTACAGAAATTATGCAAGAATTCAGATGCAAGCGCAATGCAGACGCCCGTGTGCGCCAGGCTTAAAGCTCGGAACTGTGAACATTAATTTCACTCGGGACATATTTTCCATAATCACTCGTATCTTGTGGGTTATTCTCTAAATCTTTCACGACCACTGTCGCCATTATGTGCAAGTCGTAACTAATTAAGAAATATTATATAAAAAATTAAAATGTTGATAACTAGTGAGACATGTGGAATAAGTAACTGGTTGTATAAAGTACTTATGTAGTCAAAACAAATGCATTTATTTTCAGGTAAAACCGTGCTAGACCACTATATCAGTCAACCATCTGTGATATTATGCCTTTAATATCCAAATCAAAAGACATGATAATACTCATATACATAGAAAAAGAGCTATTTTACAGCAACATTTGGTTTATTACTAGATTTGCTGTTCATCTATCCTCATCGGAGACACTGTCCATAAAAAGCTGGTACTATGTATGTATATTTAAAATGGAAAGATTTTCTATTGCATTAGTCAATATTCTCCTGTAAGAAACAGTGCAACTCTACCGGTAATGTAGGCTCAACTCCAACCTTAGCAAAGGTATACTAGTAGTCTATGGCTAAGGTTGTAGTCAATGATACTTTAGAGTTCCCCTGTTTTGTACAGCAGCGCCCAGGGTATCGTTTCTCAAAGCTCTCACAATGAGACCATAGCGCTCTCGTATTTACACAATCCCCATATGTTAGAGATCGCTACAAGAGTCCTTATGGATTCATAGTAGATATGAGAGCTTCGAGAAACGATACCCAGAACCACAGTAACAATTTTTATCTGGCATCCAGAAAAGTTCATCCACTCCACAATTTGGCTGGGATAACTGGAAGATCAATCTTTAATATTTGTGATGAAAAAAATATATATTTGTAATTTTGAAAACACTCTGGTATCGTAGCATGTGTAAAGTGAACAAAGTTATGACCTAACATAAGATGATAAATAAGCCGTAAAATGGTTCACATAATACATGGAAATTGCAACCTAACATTTCACTTAATTTACTCAAATTTAGCTTCTCCGAAACTGTAAAGAAAGTCAAGCTCACTTGACCATCAAATGAAGTGTGATAAAAAAAAGTCCTGCGTCGCATTTCACAGACTGACCGCAGTGGTACGAATTGTACCTCCTTATGCATGAATAGGAGTTATGACTCTCATAGCGCTACGGTTCTTCTATGGAACAGTGACACTATCACATAAATTCTAAATAATAATATACATTGTGATCAAAGAGTGGAAACCACTCGAAATAATAATATATCCATTGTAATCAAAGAGTGGAAGCCACTCAAAATAATCTAACAACCACTGTACATTTCTGAGAGAAAATATTACACAGAAGAGAGAGAAAAAATACAAATGTATATAGGGATGTATTCATCACATTCTAAATGGTTGTTTCCCGGCAATCAACAAGCACAACTGTCAGTCTTCTCTTCTGTACTCTGATTCACCGACTGCAGCCCACGATGATGTGGACTTCCGCGAAGGTTGATAACTTCAGGCTGATTGGCGTCGCCTGCCGTGTAACGAGCCAGGTGTGGGGGCATCATTGGTTTTGCATTTTTCAGTTTGTGAGCGATCGTCATGAATATTGCGTCTACGTGATTTGCTTTCTCGTCATCCTTGGCTGACGTCTCGAACAGAGGCATGTTGTGAGAGTCCGCAAATTTCTGTGACATGTTTGTGTTAACTGCGATCTTATCTTTCATGTCACATTTATTTCCAACTAGAATCCGTGGGATTTCTTGGTTCAGGTTGTGCCGGTCACATTCTTCGATCCATCCAGGCATGTTCTCAAAGGAACTCATTTTGGTGACATCATATACGAACACAACAGCGTGGACATTTCGGTAGTAATGTTGAACCATGCTTTTGCGAAATCGCTCCTGACCAGCAGTATCCCAAAGTTGAAGCTGAAAATGAAAGAATATCACTAGAATTTCAATACAATTAGCCAACAGGTTGATTTGGTATGTGGATGTTTTATTGTATCCGTATGTCGTACCTCCATAAAAATAATAGGTGGGAGCAAAACTTGCATCTAAACATTATGTGGGGGCGAAATGACTGGAGGTGCTATACTACAAAGGGCAAAACGTCTGCCACCCTTTGTAATGTCATTGGCATAATATATAACTGTTGCAGAAACATCTACAAAACTGAACTCTTCTCACTACAGTTTTCGGCCCAGTTTTCAACAATAAATTACATCTTATAGAGGAAAAATTATTAAAATAAGAAGTGTTCATGACTCATTCTATGACTGGTGGTGGTACCTTTACATGCTCTTTGTCTATATCGACTTGCTTCTCTCTAAAGTCTACACCAATAGTAGCTTCTGTTTTATCAGGGAATTTCCCACTGCAAAATCTATATGTCAGGCATGTTTTGCCAACATTAGAATCACCAATCACAATGATTTTAAAGATTCTTCTTTGAGATGGTTTTTCAATAACTTTGACAGATCCAGAAGCTTTGTTTTCTTCCGGTGCGGACTCGGCAGTGGTGCTATCAGAGTGTTTTTTTTCCGAACTCATGGTGTGAAAAGGCAGGTATTGTTAATTTGTGCTTAGAGCGAATATATGACAAACGCGTTTATTTCTTTTAGCAGTCAAAACGTCATATCATTACAGCACTGTAGGCAGCCATATTTGTTGTCGTAGTCGAAATTTTGAGAATTATGGGAATAACTTCCGTTTCAGTTTTTATGAGAAAAAATAAGTATTAACCGTACTAAATGATTATTTTATAAAAATGAGCGGTAAAATATTGTTTAATTTAGTTAAATACTTGTAAAATCTAAAATCACGCATTTCCGGGATCTAACTTGAGCTTTAGATTCCGCCATACTGGAATTTGCACCTCGTGGTGCTCGCACTTGCTACAAGTCAAACCTACCTGGATATAAGTAAACTCCAGGATACACTTGTCAAAATGCCAACAAGTAACCCACTGCCCCCAAAAGAAAATGCCCTGTTCAAAAGAATTTTGGTAGGTATCGTATATCGCCAAAATGTGAGGGCGTGGGTTGGGAATTTGCTGGATGCTTGACCATGTTACAAATTATTCAACTCGATTCAACTTCCCTAATTACGGACCATAGAGTTATGTTGATCACGATTTTCACAAGCAAGAACTAAATGTCTAGAAGTGTAGTAGATGCTGTTTTAATAAGGAAACTGTAGTAATACGGGTCGTTGTCAAGGCAGACAAAAAAGGCCGTTGGTTGTGTGACCCAGGTTTGACCTGCAAGTGCATGTTTGATAATGTGTGGGGATCCTCGCCCCCCATAAGAGTGCATGTATCTTTCATATATGCTTCTTATTTCTCAGGAAAATAACCTAATTTGATGTGGCCAAATTTATCCAATCGTTATCAGTAAAATAAGATAAGTATGACAGTTCTCTTTCTGGCAGTGGCACATGTTATTCAGAAGTTGGAGTGGGTGGTAGCGCAATGGTAGAATGACTTGGGAGCCAAATGCCCAGGTTCAAATCACCTCCCAGAACTCTATCACTGTTTGTGTTCTTGCGCGATTGTGGTAGGATGGGTGGACTGTAACGTGGCAATGAAGTCATCGTCCTTGATCTGTCGGTACCAGCGGTTCTTGTAGGTTTACAACAACATTCAGCACTATCGATGTTGTGGATTTCCTATTGCTCCAAGTATGCTCCCAGTCATTACATTCCCTAATCATTACGCCCCTGACCGTCCACTCCTTGCTCCCACGGAATGGTGTGGTTGATCAAACACTACCGATTCAAAGGAGACTTCCATTAACGATAAACATAGATACAAACCAAAAGAAATCAATATTGAATGCATGTTGTAGTGGGGCGAAACGTACATCCATAGAAAAATTGTAAGTAATATTTGGTATACAGTGGCGAAACATGCATCAAATGACCAAATTGTAAGAAATATTATATAGCCAAAGTGTACTTCCATCAAACCTTAAAAAAATAGTGGGCGTGAAAGTATGCCCCTAAAAAATATGGTGGAAGTGAAAGTATCTCCCTAAAAAATATGGTGGGAGCAAAATGATACAAGTAAGGATGAAATGACTGGGAGCGTACTTTTCGAGGAGTGAAACATCTGCAACCCCTTTCGCTGTGAGACTGGAATATCCATTGGTACCTGTGTTCCAAATAAGTAGCATATCGGTTGGAAAACAAGTGACAGAGCTAATCAACGGCATAAACTGAAACAACTCCCACAACCCAGATAGTAAAGTGCAAAAAGGGTACAAAATAGAACAATGTGGAATAGTTGGATTTCGCAGGGCTCTGGAATAACATATGCCTGACGTACAGGGGCAAGTTAAATTGCACTGAGGGCAACCTACTTCTTAACATTTTGCACCTTTGATGCCTTTGCTACTTGCTCAGGGGATTTACTGGATGTGTGATATGTCCTATGTTGTCAAAATTAGACCCTAGAAGCATAAATAATGTGTACAATTTGAGTTAGGTGCACAATAGTAATAACTAAGGCTGTTTCAAAGTTTTATCATTGCCTATGGGTAAAATATTCCCGCTGCGACGTAAAACAATAATTCAAAGTTTTCATTTCACGGCCTGACTTAAGGCCACTTTTTTTCAGAAGCATGGTTGTCCACTTTTCAGTCGCGTATCATGGTATGGGTGAAAGATTCCCTCTATCACGTAAAACAATAATTCACTCACTTGTGACTTTTTCAAAAGCACACAAGTTGAAATCGCCTCAATTCTATAATTTCTGTTTACAAGGATAATATTTGTTGTATTATCTGACCAATTGTTGCTTTTTCTGTTTTGCAGAAATGTTACGAACAGAAGCAGTACAAGAATGGGTTGAAGTTTGCGAAACAGATTCTTACAAATCCAAAGTTCTCAGAACATGGAGGTGAGTGGTCTAAATTAAATGTCTCAATGATTGGTATAATTCAGCAATGTTTCCTTACTTTCTTTATAATTATTTTGGTGAAATATCACAGCTTTTTTATGCGACGTTCTGTAACTGGTTTCCTTTTATCTGCACAGAAACACTGGCTATGAAGGGTTTGACATTGAACTGTCTAGGACGGAAGGAGGAGGCTTACGACTATGTGAGAAGAGGCCTTAGGAATGACCTCAAGAGCCATGTCTGTATCCTTGTTCACATGACATGTCCTAAGAGTCTGGCTGATCGAACAATTTAGACTATGGACATTCCTCTTGCAAAGCTTGTTTTCTTTTCTACCATATTTATTTTCTTTTATGTCTGATTAGTAATTGTATTATAAAATAAAATTGTAGTCATCGCGTGTGAGTGAAGTATTCCTGTTGCCACGTAAAGCACTTGATTCATTTTCATTCATTTTCTACTGTATTGTTTTATTTGTTTATTTCTATGCACCCGCAAGACAAGTGAGAGTATTATAAAATGTCATTGGCAAGCATTTTGGTATTGGTGCAAATTTAATAATACCATATATTGCCTTAACAAGCTCTCAGGTTGGCATGTGTACGGTCTCTTGCAACGGTCTGACCGGAAATATGATGAAGCAATCAAGTGTTACCGAAATGCGCTCAAATGGGATAAGGTAAGTTTGAAGGAAAGTAGTTTCTCTTCCCTGTGTGTACATGCTGTATGATTAATTGATTTTTTTTTTTTGGGAAACATTAATGCAATGCAATTTCTACGTTTAGGAAGATATTTTATGTGGATGTTGGACAGACTTTCAATCCATTCCTTGTAATTTCTGCAGGATAATCTTCAAATTCTACGAGATCTTTCACTACTACAAATACAGATGCGTGATCTGGAAGGATATCGGGTAAGTTGGATGTCGAGCAAATGGTAAATTACTTGTATAACAGTATTCTCTGAACTTCCTAAGTCCTAAGAAGTTCATAAGTACTAATAATTTGCCTGACTGGTTTTCTGCTTGTGTTAATTTTTGAAGATATCTTTTCTTGCTAAGAAGTTTCTAGAATACGGGCCCCGATGTATAGCTTCCTACTGTATTTAAATACATCGCTTAACATGCCAAAACATCACGTTCTGTTCAAACTTGTATTATGACATACAAGTGTAAATTCCTGAGCATTTGGTTAAAGTCTTGCCATTTTGTTTTCAGGAAACACGGTACCAGTTGTTGGCATTGCGACCAGGCCAACGAGCGTCGTGGATCGGCTATGCAATGTCGTATCACTTGTTGAAGGATTACGACATGGCTCTGAAGATTCTTGACGAGTTCCGGAAAACGCAAATGGTATGGTTATACTACCATGAGAGTTGTTTGGTCACCAGTTAATATTTTAACATACTTTTGAAAATTCAGGGCTCTACAGTAATGATTGTCTGCCTGCCCGGAACAGACATTATCCATAGGCAGACAAAGTGAAATATCTTGGATTAACAAACCGTTTACTCAACAGGGCAAGTAGTTTCACAACCCGCTGGATACGAGAATAAGGTGCCTCAATAAGTTATGTAAAGCCCTGCAATTCTCAAGCTCATTGTGAGGTTGAAAATTGTAATTGAATCATGACCATATTAAATATGCCTCCAGAATTATAGTGTTGCTTTCAAAGATTCTTTACAAAATAGAAAACACAAATGGTAATGATGAAAACCGTAGATTGGACTTTGGCTGCATATGATGTATACAATAGATCCTTCTGATTACTGTGAGGTCAATAAATAACTGATGCAGCTTTCAAATGATCAGTCTCCATTTATTATCCATTTACCGAATAAAATCCATCCATATCGTACTTTTCTGGGTAAATCTTCGTCGCAAATGGGTGAAAGATTCCCGCAGCGACGTTAAACTCTATATTCACTCACTGGGTAAATCTAGTCTCATTAGTCTAGAGGCAACTCTAATTACGTTTTATTACTGTTGTAGTTTATTAAATGTGCCTTATTTCTTTATGAATTGGTATCTTGTTACAAAATTAATGCAATGTAAACTTATTTGTACATGGGCAATTTATTACAGAAATAACATTGAAATTGTAAACAAAAATAAAAAATCTGTAAGGTCAGGTTTCATACAAATTAATATTATATATATAGTAGAATAACATAATCAAATAAAGACTTGGGGGGAGGGGAGTATCCGAAATTAATATTAAAGTTTGAGAAATTCTTACATGGAGAAAACTAGACTTGTTTGACATAAAAATTTAAACAGTGTGTGGGGGAAAGATTCCCCACAATAATTCATTAACTTGCTTGACCTATTGAGTTAGGAAAACGTTCATTTCTAAAATGTCCAGCTTAATATTTAGTAATAAGTCCAAATTTTCGTTGACATTTCCAGCCAAAGCCTCTGGACTATGAGCACTCTGAACTGCTGATGTACCAGAACCTGGTTATGCGGGAGGCCGGCATGTACATCAACGCCCTGGACCATCTCAAGGTGTTCGACCTGCAGATCGTGGACCGCCTGTCCATGCAGGAGATCAAGGCGGAGATCCTCACCAAGCTGGGCCGCGCCTCAGAGGCAGTCGACATCTACAGGGACCTTGTCAACAGGAACCCCGAGAACTGGGCCTACTATGGTGGTCTGGAGGAGTCTGTCAATCCAGGTGAGGGGGGTTGGGTGATGCGAATCTATGGAAGTCGGCTGATTTTGTTTATCCACGATCAATTTATTTGCACTGGATGTGGTTTGGGGCCTGCGCCACTCACTTGGAGCTGAAATGTTAAACTCCATAATCACTCTCTCTCTCTCCTATTTGTGGTAAATGTTCGTAACTGTTCCTGCGTATGCTGCACATGATGTTTTACAATAGATCCTTCTGATTACCTTTGAAGATGTACTGTTTCTGATGCAGCATTATCCTTTCATTTCTGTATTTCTTTTCATGACTAATTTAAGTTGTGATATTATTGAAATAATGTAGAAAGCGACTCTAAACCAGACTCTAAACCCCAGTTTTAAAAAAAATATGTTTTTATTTTTATTTCCTGCAATCATTGGGAATTAAATAGATTTTTCTGCTATCATTGCATACAAGTGAAAAAGTGTGGTTGAGCAGTCCGTAAATAATTGAGAACTTGTGATTTCAATTGACAGCAACGGAGGTGGATCGGCTACAGATCTACTACGACATGCAGGAGCAGTACCCCCGAGCTTCCACACCACGAAGGATTCCTCTCACCTTCTTGAAAGGTAACATTGTAACCGACTATGGTAACATTACTGACAGTTCAGGCAGGGCAATTTCTGGCAGAAATCCGCCGATTTATTTGTCCAGGGGTCGATTTATTTGCAATTAATGTGGCTTTTGTGCTGCTTGTTTTCATCTGAACACAATTTTCTGTTGCCATGCTCGATTGAGGTAACTGATAACTGACGTATTTTAACTCACTGGACTAGCACTGTAACATAGGGCTTACATTGTAACTGAATGAGGTTACATGTTAATTGACTGAGGTAACATTGTAAACTGACTGGGCGAACATTAGAACTGAGATAACATAACAGACTGAAGCAACATTCAAACTATGGTAACATTCCAACTCGCTGAGATAACGGTGCACCTGACTGACATAATATTGTTTCTTTGTGATTTAATGTCTGTCTTTGTTTGAACTTTACAGGGGATCTGTTGAAGAAATATGCAGACGAGTACTTAAAGAAAGCTTTACGGAAAGGAGTCCCACCCCTGTTTGTTGTCATGAGGCCATTGTATAATGACGTGGACAAGGTATTTGTTAAAACTCCAATCTCAAGAATTTACTGAAAAGCTTACAATTAACCCTCTCCATGCTAGAGGCAACCAGAGATGGCCTAACGAGCAGCGCCTGTGCCTAATCCAGCAGGGAGAGGGTTAAATTGAAATTGATAGCCGATGGGAGCACAATGGTAGAATGTTAGACGTAGAGGCCAAAGGTTCCAGATTAAAATCTTGTTCCAGGAGCCTGGCATCAATGTTTGCGGAAGTTACCTGTCTGGGTATCATTTTTCGAAACTCTTAGCTGCTGAGGGACCATAGCACTATCTTTGCCGATAGCTAATACATTGCTAAGAGAGTGCTATGGTCCCTTAGCGGCTAAGAGAGCTTCGATAAATGATACCCAGATTGATATGTGCTGTCTGTACTGTGGCAATTCAGTTATTATCCTAGTACGCGCAGGTTTACTGCAACATTCAGCGCTACAGATGTTACAGGTTTCCTACTGCCCTAAATGTTTTAAATTATTTTTAATTTTTTTTATTGGGGCTTAAAGTCGCTTTCTAGAATCTTTCACTAATATTACGACTTGTCAGTTTAGGGCAGGCGAAAACCCACAATATCGGTAGCGCTGAATGTTGCAGTAAACCTTCGAGCACCGGCTGGTACTGACA
>JAUTBV010092863.1:0-35800 GCA_032361325.1 Lepetodrilus fucensis | reverse complement strand
TATTATTATTATTATATTATTATTATTATTATTATTATTATTATTATTATTATTATTATTATTATTATTATTATAAAAGGACATCACCAAATCTTGGGACCTGCAAAGAATTGGCAATGTTTATCAGAGTACCTTTTCTCATTGAGTATGTGCAGCATTCAGGCTATTGAACAGATCCACTCTGCAGGGTTATAGACAAGTACTGATATGAATAAGGACGTACTCACCAGCTGAGTGCGACACAACTCTGCTCCACCAGTCAGGAGACAACAGCTGCTGCCATATGTGTGTGTGTGTGTGCATGTATTGTTAGTACACCATAATGTATTGCTGGTCTGACTATCACTGTATTTGGGTCAAACCTGTAGAACCAGCTAATGCAAAGCAGAATATTAATTCAGCAAGTTTATGATGACTAATGTGAAAACGTAAATATACATGCTATATACTGTAATGGGTCATCACACTTTGTCTTACTCCTAAGTTTATTTGGGGAAAACCTGTAGAACCAATTAATACAATGCAGAATTAATTTGGCGTGTTTGTGATGACTAATTTTAAATGTAAATATATACATGCTATATATATACTATAATGTGTCACTTGCACAACTGTATACATTGAGTGGTATATTTCCTGTTTAGATTAGAACCTATTTAGATGAATAGACAGCTTTAGGGGATAACCAATCTGGTATTGTGCCAATTAAAAATAATGCAGGGAAAATAATACCACAATTAAAGGCCCGGTTACGTCAAGGTTATTATCCTGAATGAGTCTTATGATCGACATTAATCCATAATAATTTTTGGAATATCTTGTCCAACTTTTGGCTTCATGGGCCAGTGTGTCCTGTGAATTTGTTTTGTTTTCACACCAGTATTGGTAAGCATATTTTTAGAGAGACAAATGGTGTGCAGTTTATACACTGATGCATTTTAGTTTATTTCTTCTAAGAAATAGCATGATCACCACACTAGTAAAGGGAAGCAACTCTGTTCTAACTATTGCATCGATGGATAGCCTGTTTATCATAATGGCTAATTTCATTCATGCACTACGTAGTGTGTACTAAGTACTTATCTTTCTCTTCCTCGTCCCACTAGCTTATCACAAAATCTCACAAATATGGAAAATGTAACGCCTCAAGACTTTTGCCAATTCAATAGCGTTCCCATAGATGTATTTACATTTACTTATTCAAAAGCCAACACACTTGCTTAAATACTTTCACTCGCCTAAGTGTTTTATACCCCGGTGAACACACAATTCTAGTTCTCTCGTACAGGCTTGATATTTACATTGTAATCTCCGCTACGTACATCGTATGCTCTGATATGCACATCACTGTTGTTGTGATGTTCAAGTGAGATGGTCACAGTGTTAGTGTAGAATGTGATGAAGTCCACAGAGATTAGATAAAGTTGTGATGATATAATCCTGCTATACTGCAGTGGTTCGCAGGTAGATGTGTTTGTGATACTTGTGGACGGATGAGATTCTATACATCAGCATCAAATTTCATGGACAATAGTTGTATTGTAACAGTAATGTATTCCTTAATCATAGTTATTTTTAATTAGTAAGTATTTGGTATGACTGTTAGCATGGTAAGTGTTAATATTGTTGACATGCCTTAGAATTACAGCTTCTTCATGTATGGTAGCAATTTTTACAAAATGGATGTTTCCTTGTTTTATGTTTATTTTACACAGCATAATATGTCAGATTGTTTCTAATTTTGTTCGTGTGTTGTGTTGTTCGTGATTTTGTTCGATAGTGAGTTGTAACATTTGGCATGATTTTGATTATTTTATTACCTTGACATTGAACTCATTACTGATTTTCATGTTAGGATCGTAGTGGTAAAACCTGTTCTTTTATTATTGTTGTATATTTCATGTCGAAATAACTTGTATTTTTATACCTATTTGTATCATCATGAGTCAAATACTATTTGATAGAACTACCTGTCGCCACACTATTTGATAGAACTACCTGTCGCCACACTATTCCAAATTAATACAGACGATGTTGACTCGTATTGCTTATCTATATGTACGCATGTTCAATAACCAGCTGTTGCATTCATAGTGGCAGGCCGTATACGTTCTTCTAGTAGGACACCACTTCCTGTGTGGCACTGGTCAATGCTAGCGTAATGGAGGACATTCGTACACATAGTAGTGTCAGTCTGACTTGGTCGTGTTTCGTATCTGGCATTATGTACACACTGGATTAACGGTAGGATTATGTCCACGTGCGCGGGATCCAGATAGCGTGTATGTCATGGTGCATTGGTCTCGGGGAATTAGATAATAATCTTGTCGTTATTGTTGAAGGTTAATACCGCATTATGGTGTATATCGTTAAAATTGATCAGCTTATTGGCGTTATGGTTCTATGAAAACATGATGAACCATCAGAATTAAGATCATGTGCTGCTATGAAAGTGTGATGAATGATACGATGATGTGCAGTTTGTCTGTGTTAAAGAAATACTAATCTACGGGTATGTGTTCACCAGTGCTGTTGATAGCATTGCCATTGATGTAGGCTGTTGATGATGACATGTTCTGTTGTTTTTTCATGGCTGGAGCAAATCTAGGAAACTCAGTGATCTTTATCATGTTTATGGTGTGTAAGTGCTCTTCATACAATGATACATGTTTAGCCATTTGCATTATTTTACAACTTACAGAGTAGTTTTTCCACACTTTGTCAACAAAGATCATTAATTAAGTCCCTGTTACAGACAAGGTAGTTTTTTTTCTGAACTCTGTTCATGAATTTAGTTCCTGTCACGGAACTGATCTGACATGCATCCATTTATAATCAAGTTTATAAACAGCTGACCTCAGACAATGTTTTCCTACTGATATCAAACCTGAATTTGTAAAGAGAATGATAGAAAGGACGTTGGTCATGTTGATATTGCATTAATAAGAAATAAGATTTAGAAGTGGATTAAGTTTAACCCTCTCCATGCTGGAGGCAACTGGAGATGCCCTAAAGGGCCTGTACCTAATCCAGCATTTGTATGTTCAAGTATACGAAACTGCTACGTGAAGCCAATTACATAAAAGAAAATGTCTTGCATGTAATGCTTATATGAACAATAGCAAAATAATAATTGTTTTGGTCTCCTGAATCAATTATTACTGTATATCTGTATTTAGACTAATTTGGTGCAGATAAGTGATTTCCTCACATGTTAGTAGTAATACACCTTGCAAAAGCATGACTAATAATGTTCAGAATGTATGTCACCTTGTGCATCTTTGACCCATGACGTGCGTTATCAACAGTCCGATTGTGATACCTGGTTAGCCCGACCCACAGCGTTGATATTGACGACTTATCATACTTTGTGGGTTAAACGTCTCACTGTCGACAGTCAGTATGTTTTTTTTTTATGACAGAGTACTTTGTCAGTGTAGGCTGCACCTCAGGCATTATTTAGAGCACTAGATGTTTTCCTGATGAATGTTCACTTTGCCCCAAAGGACGTGTCTGTTTATTTCCTACTTGACACGAGACAGGGTTTTGGGGACAGTTTTTAAAATGTTTGTTTTCATTCAACTAACCTTCAAATGGAGTGCGTGTGATTTAATTCTATGAGTACAGAAGATGACAAGTCCCCAATTAAATATTATTTTGGGATGAGGATTATTATCATATGGAAACGTGGGAGTGTTGTGTTGACTGGGTTTTCGTGGATGTATTTTATCAGGATGTAGGACGCCATATGTGTTCAAACTTTATGACAATGGAAGCTAATTTGAAATGTCAATACCGGTAGTTGCATGCAGAGTTAATCAATAGTTAAAATCATATTATGCAGTCAGATATCTACAATGCGTAAGTACATTGAAATTGTTTGTCAAAATTCATCATGATAATCATGCGTGAAGGAATTTGTCAAAATGTATTATTTTTACATATTATTTTCACTATTATTTACATATAAATTACATATAAATTTCACTGATCGTGTAAGTATGTCTAGTATTATTTGCCATAGTTGGCTACCTGTATATATGCACACACAGACTTGATTTATGAGGTCAAAGGTCATTGAGGTGGGCATGCAGTATGTTTATAGCATTGTTACTTGATATTTGACACTATTTGGTGTAATATTAATTATTAATAACTAGGTTATTACAATATCCTTTACTTTATGCGTTTCAGCAGTGTTCAACTGAATTTGACAAGGCTATATATATTATTATTTTTTCCTGACAGTATTTTATAAATATAATTTGCATTTATGACGTGTCTGTTGTGGCCAATGAGTACGATATTATGTTTGGGTTATATGAAACATTATACAGTCTGCGTGGTGTAGATTTCTGTGCCAGTTCAGTGAAGACTTAGTGAAGACTTAGAGCTGTGAATGGGAGTCACATGATGATCATGAAGATTCTCCTTCTAGCTGACTGATATATTTGATATGTCAACGTGGATATTATATATAGGGCAGTGGGCACATTCCAAGACATTGTTTCACCTCCAAGACCTTCACTATTGACTACATAGTCATCCTAGGCGTCCTAGAACGTCTTCCTAGAGCGTAGTGGATTCCCAACTGCAGTTGTGTGAACTTTGGGGATCTGACACCTTCCAAATAGAAGTGTTACGCTAGTGTTAACTGCTGCATAATGAACACAAAGTAAACATCCTGGAAAAACCTGACTGGATTGACAATTAGCTGGGACAGGCGTGGGACAGCATGTTGATTTGGAGTTGTCTTTCTATTTGGATTTAACTGCAGTGGGATACGATGAATGTTTGTAGTCACACCTGTGGTGGTAATGATTTCATTGCCTTTATTGTTTTGAACGAGCTGTGATTGTTTATATTTGTAAATTTCGTGACGTAATTTTAAACATATGGAGGAGGAAACCCTGCCACATGTTTTGATGGCAGAGTGTATGTGTTAACTTCCCATTTACGGAAGGATATCAATCATCTCCTAGGAAGTGTTCTATTGTACAGGTAAGGTTAAGTAACAGGTGGGTCAGCTAATTAATTACCTATCCAGACTTCCGAGGTGAGGCTGCTAATGAAATATTTATTAAGTTGTCAGTTTGTTCAGGTTTCCAGGGCTAGCTAGCTGACCGGTGTCTGGGGGCCTTGATTCGCTGATGATGTGTCTGTCCTTGAAATAGAACTGACCAGTGTCTGGTGGCCTTGATTCGCTGATGATGTGTCTGTCCTTGAGATAGAACTGACCAGTTTCTGGTGGCCTTGATTCGCTGATGATGTGTCTGTCCTTGAGATAGAACTGACCAGTGTCTGGTGGCCTTGATTCGCTGATGATGTGTCTGTCCTTGAGATAGAACTGACCAGTGTCTGTGGGCCTTAATTCGCTGATGATGTGTCTGTCCTTGAGATAGAACTGACCAGTGTCTGTGGGCCTTGATCTGTTGATGATGTGTCTGTGTCGTTCGGATAGAACTGGACAGTGTCTGGGGGGGTCTTGATCCGCCCATAATGTGTCTGTCCTTGAGATAGAACTGACCAGTGTCTAGGGAGGCCTTGATCCGCCGATATGGCTGTTTGTACTTCAGTTAAAACATACACTGATACAGCCTCTGTACATGTCTGGACAATTACACCGTCAGTGTAGCCCCTCCACACCACTGTGTTGTTGTTGTCTCTGCTGGTTCTCATCCCGAGTCTGTTTGGTGTGACGATTGTGTTAAAAGAAAATATCAGGCAGTCTCAGGCGGTCGTAGACAGGGATCATACTTTGTTGTGGAGTTTTGAAGCCTTGGGGTGTTAATATTCCATCAGGCGTCTTCAAAGGTGTATGGGATAACCCTTTGAGATGGTATCTTTGACAGGTATTCATAATTGGATATGTTTCATTACTTTGTGATGATTCTTGTGGATTGATTTGTGGAAAAGTTGCATTAAATTCAAGTGTAATCTTTGGTAGAAAATATGTTCTAATGTTGTTTTTCTTATCAAATTTGAATACTGGTATCGTTGATTTACCTATGTTATTAGTCTATCCTAATTCTTAAAAGAAATAATGTCATTTGACATGTGTCTTGTTTACAGATGTTGGATATGTTGATATACACCGTGATGTTCAAATGAAACGACTTTTGTGTGTGTCAAGACTTGCATGTTTACCTACAGATTGAAGACTTCTCAGTTATAGCACGTATACAAAATGTGATAATCTTTTAATTGCTGCATCTGCATAGCCATGGTAACCTAGGCAGTTGTTATGCCGGAATGTTCTGTGAGATTGTTGTTAAACAAATTCCAAATGGATACAAGTAAATGGAGTCCATTTTCCCGAAGTGGATCGAGTCCATTTGTCCGGAGTGGATCCCTCCGATTGTGCAGGAAAAAGTCGGAATTCGGAAGCAACGATTCCTTGGCGAGTAACGACTCGTTAGCTAGTAACGAGTCGCTGAGAAGTAACGAATCACTGAGAAGTACCGAGTCTCTCAGAAGCAATGACTCGCTACGACTTTTTAGAAGCGGTTCGCTCCGTCTGCCCAGGCATGCCAGGAGTTCTAGTGCGACCGTCCGTCTCAACAGAACCGCGTCCCTGAGAATATCGAGGGACGACCCCATGCGACTGTCGAGGGACGATCCCATGCGACTGTCAACGCGAAGAGTCCGAGGTTTCACGCAGCCTGAAGCGCCACTGTCAGATAAAATCCTTGAACATCTACTGGTACATACTTTGCCTTGATTACATGTTGCAACTTTTCATCTTTGATTAAACACACTGTACACACATAACTGTACACAGACAATCATTTTAAATAAAACATTTCAGCTAGAAATCTAGTTGGAAGTATGATACAGCCCAGAGAGTTGAGAGAGGTAAAATACTTGAAATATGCTCAGCATTCACGACACTAAATACATATGAAACATTAATGTCACCATTGGTGTATGTCTGCTGTATTTCAGAAGAGTTTCTGGCCCCAAGATTACGTAACCATTTTGAGTACGATTTCTTATTCATCTTGAAATTTTGTTCACAAGTCCCCATATACAAAATTTTATTTGAGCATGCAGTGGTTTCAATAGGTGCCGGCAACCAGCATAATTGTCTGTCTATTTCAGAGTATTTCCCTAATTTTGCCATCTACTTTCAATCTTGCTGATTCTACTTTGTAGATGAAAGTAAGACTTATGCAGGTCTAATGCCTCTTACTTTTTTGCTACTCTGCCACCTACTTCCGATTCTACTGAAACCACTGAGCACGAAATCGTACTTGAATTAAGTTCCGTAAACTCAGGGCTTGGTCATGCTGTGCTAATGTTGCTCATCTTGCTCAAAACGTTTTGTTCACAAATCTCCATATCAAATTTGAGCGTGAGCATGAAATGGTACTCAATAAGTTTGGGAATCTCAGGGACTGTCATGCCGTCACAGTGCTAATGTTGCTTGTTCTGTTCTTCAGGTGTCGGTCAATGGCCTAGAGGTGCTGTGCTTGATGGTGGATCGTATGGGAGAAGACTTCAAGCCCCATGTCACCACAGGTACACACTACATCACTGCTCCACGTTGTCTGTGTTCATATCAATCTGGCACAAATGTCGGCTTTGTCCTGTATGGATCGCAAATATGGCATGAATTTGTAACCCAAATGTTGATGATTGACAAGAAGCAGTTCCATTTTTGTTGTTCAGGGTATAGTTTCTCGAAGCTCTCATGTCTACTACGAGACCATAAGGACTTTCGTAGCAATCTCTTATGCGTGGGGATCGTGCACTTATTAGAGTGCTAGGGTATCATAGTGGATATGAGAGCTTTGAGTAACGATACCCAGTAATCTAGTAATCTAGGATGAAAGATAATTTAAGAAATGATAGTAATCTTAATGGGTCTTAATGCTAATTGGATAATGCAGGTATGCATGTATTGTGTGATGTTTTTATTTGAGATACTTTGTGATTACTCGTCGCAAATGGGTGAAAGATTCCCGCAGCGACGTTAAACTCTATATTCACTCACTTAGTGATTACATGACGTTTTACCAAAGTAACCATGGCTTTGCAGAAAGATTTACGAAGGGAGACAACTCTTCAAGCCACGCTGTAAGCTCAAACTACAAATAATATTTGATGATTACTTTGCTTTCAGTCTTACCAGCTTGTATCGACAGACTAGGAGATGCCAAAGATCAGGTTTGTTGACATTCTTTATCCTGATACCATATGCATACTAATATTCTTAATATTTAATCAGAAATATTTATCTATATCCAATCAGATATTTCAAAATTGTTAATTTTGATATTATTATTTTGCATGTATCTATGACATCATGATTTTGTTTTTAAGGTCCGAGACAGAGCTCAGGATCTGTTATTGAAATTGATGATGCCTGCGTCATCACCGCAAGTAAGTTTTTTCATTTATTTTTATAAACTATATTTTGTCATGTATGGATGAAAGATTCCCGCTGTGATTCACTTACTCAATAAATAATATAGTAGAAAGATATCACATGTGTCCATAGGGCTATTCGATTTGCCTAAACTGGCTAGGTTCGGTTTCGCTTCTTAAGTACTTCATGTGGCTAGACTGTTTTATTTGTAAGCCAACTGGCTAATATCTAGCTGCATGTGCTGGTATCTGATGATTGGTGCATCTCGGCTGGAGGGCAGTCAGCCGTGCTATTTTATTTTCACTTTTGCCGTCATGTGACCATACTCTCGAAACAGAACAAAAACGGCTAGCCGATTTATGCAAAAGAAACACAGCTCATGAATTTAAGTATAGTTATGGTTTTACTTAGCATATGTCTTGTATACATTCTTAGTCTTACTTTTAGAGAGATGGCATGTTTATAAGATTGTGTTTATTTTCAGTATGTGTTTGAGAGGCTGACCGGTGCATTTACACACAAGCTGTGGCATGTCCGAGAGGGCGTTCTGATTTGCTTACAGAATACAATTAACAGGTGAGAGAAATCCAAAATTACATAACAAATGAGTATCGTACAGGGTTAGAAGTTCCCACTCGCCCGGCGGCTCGATCCATTTCTCCATTTTGTTATTTATATAATTATTCTGGTGAGTATTTTTTAAAGTTAAGTTCCATCCCTGATCGTATAGCAATGTCATTTTCTTTGGTTTTAGAATATCACCTACTAAAGATATTCACTGACCATATTTAGAACTAAATTATAAGGGTTTCCTGTTAAGTAGCATACCATTTTCTTTCCATTTTTTTAAATATTTTAGTTTTTTTGTTTTTTTGTTTAGAACCGCTTTCAAGATTCTTTCAGCTTGTCAGTTTATGGAGTTTGGAGTATGCATATTATTCGACATACATATTATCATTGTTTAATAAACACAGGGTTTATGCTTTACAGATATGGTGCGCGTTGCTTGCAACTCTCCAAGCTGGTTCCAGCCATCTGCAGACTCCTGGAGGATCAGAGTGGCGCTGTATGTATATCCTAGCGTTAATAACATGCATATCTCACCAGGGAGTTCACTGATCAAAGTTCCTGTTTGTGTCACGTATCTCCTAATATACTACTCAAAATTTGCTAGGGATCACTATTAAGGGTGGTATTATGTTATATATAGTTCAATATGGGGGTCATTGAATAAATATTTCCTACAAAAATGGTACGATCCTTAGCAAATTTTGAGTAGTATAAGTACCAAATTGAGAGACAGATCCTACAAAGCCACACAGGATACTCCTGGGCGAAGCTCGGCACACATGAGTAAAAGATTCCTGATGTGAAATGTAAAGTAATAAATCTCTCACCCCATATGAAACAGTGTAATGCTAAAGTAGCCTTATCTCCAGTCTTAGCAATGATGTGCTCTATGGCTAAGGATGGAGGTAGGTTACCTTAACCCTCTCCATGCTGGAGAGAACTGTAGATGCCCAAATAAGCTGGGTATGTGTCTAATGCAGCAGGGAGAGGGGTTAAGTTGCCTTATTTTGTACAGGAGTGCCTTGTATTTCACTGAGATGATCTAAGCTTAACTTGAAGGCTAGGGCCTGAGATTACGGAACTGTTCTGAGTACGATTTCATACCCATCTCCGACTTTTGTTCATAAAACGTCATAACCCTAGACTCACAGCATACTCAGGGTTGGGTTGGGTATGAAATCGTACTCGGAAAGGTTTCGTAATCTCGGCGCCAGGCAACTTGTTCCTTAGGACAATCGTAGTGCTAAGAGAGTCACAACGTCATAGAAACATTTAGGAGTTACGAATCTTGTGGTGCTAAGATTGTTTTGTGGAACAGGGGTCTGGGTCAGATGTCTTTATGGGGTGTCGAGGGGCCTCGCATGTCTTTGCTTCGGATTAGGTTTATTGAGGACGTATCTTGTATCCACTGTCATTATTACATCACGTGTGAGAGGACAATGCTTGTGTGCAAAGTATCTCCAGAACTATTTACTTTGCCCTTCTCAATTACTGGGAAACTTTGAGATGTTTTTGTCAATGGCAAAGTGGATGTACGTGATATTAAATATGAGAATATTTTGCAGGAACATTATAGATCACTTGTTTATACTAAAGATAAAGGTTTCAATAGGAAGATATATAAGATGTATATTCATAGAGTATTGTCGCCTATGGGTGAAATATTCCCACTGTGACATAAAGCATCAATTCAATCAATCATAGATAGTAAGCTTTTCCATAGTTTTATCCCTCAGTTACTGTAAACCATGAAATTAATGCGTCACTAATTTAATGCGACCTCTAGATTTTAGACGTAAATGCGACCCCAATGAAATGCGAACAGCCATATCTCCATACATGTTTTCCTCCAAGTATTACCTTTAATGCGCAGCAATTATATGCGACAATACGGCGGTCGCATTTTTCGCATTAATATTCTGCTCGCATTAATTTCATGATTTACAGTAATAAGATAATAAGCTTTTCCTCAGCTTTACACCTCAATGTTACACATAGTTGCCTGCTTTGCATAGCAATCATCCCACAAAGCCAAGATGCCATTCCAAACCGGCCCATCATGGCATATAGATAGGAAAGCAAACACGTTACTCAAGCGTGTGAACTTTACACAGTAGTTGTCACAGTGGTAATGAGTGTACGTTTGGGTAGATTGTCCATGTTTAGCCTATATCTGAGCTGGTTTGTCACAGGTACGCGACGCAGCTGTCAACACACTGACTGAAATCTACCGGCATGTCGGGGAGAGAGTTCGCCTTGACCTTCAGAAGAAGGGTGTGTCCGGTCAGAGGTGGGTAGTCATTCCACGCCGGTTAGTAGTACTACAGAGTGGACAGTAGTGTGGTCACTGGTCAGTCATGTTGACCATTGACTGGCTATATTATGCTAATAGACCGACATGTATTACTATGAGAAATAATTCAGTTCAATGTTTACATTCAACATATTATTTGACTTGCGCCTGCAACAATGTTAAACTCCATCTCACTCACTCACTCATTTGACTTACGTTTCTTTCTGTAGAAATATTATAAATTATGAAATATTTCAAAATATTTTTTCCCCCTCTTTTTTTTTGTTGAGACATCTATTCCAGCAGACACAAATATACATAATAAATATAGATATGGTACATAAATGTGGTTGGAAGTAATACAAAATTTGTCAAGTATTTTCAGCAAACAAATTATTCATTGATAATTAAGATATATTTTTTTACAAGAATTTATGGTAGTTTGACATCATGTATAGTGACAAACATTGATTTTATACTACAACAAAGTGATAAGAATTGAATGAAAGACATTTATTGACAATGCTTTATTATCTCCATTTCTTTGTTACAAAATAATAATTAATGTTCTCAGATAACCCACAAACACACTTGGGATCTCACGTTTCGTATTGACAATGAAACATAATAAAATACTCTTCAGAACAATGACAACAAATTGTCATTCCACGTTTGCTTCTTTGTGGTTGCGGGAGTAATAGATTAATGCGAGTACAAACTGACATTTTTCACGATTTCCTTGTCAACATACGGAAGCCTTGAGACCTTTTCTTTACTACGTTGTCCGCCGATCGTGTGTCTTAAACCTTAGGTCAACACGATGGTTAGCGTGACACGTGTGTGTGTGTGGAGTCTGTATCCTCTCCTCGCCCTGGTGCGTCAACACCGACCTTCTTCGGCAGTCTGATGGCCACGGAAACTGTCACCACGCCGAGTCCTCGTATCTGCTTCTCTCTCTACGTTACCACAGCATCACTGCAGCTGTTTGCTCAAGTGTCTTTTTTCCCCTCATCTTTCTTTGGACATTTTTGACAGGTGTGGTGTAAATTTTTCAAAGTGCACTTGGGCAACTGTGAATATCTTCTAGGTCTGTTTAGGTATTTTTAACAGTAAGGGAAAAGTCTTAGGTAAATATTTAATCGGTGTATACTGATTCTGTGGATCTGTTCCTAATTACTCTGGATTTTCTTTTGCTGTTTTTTTGTTTGTTATTGAGGAAATGCTGTTTATTAGTTTTTATAACTCTTTGATCCATTCTTTTAAAGTTATTTATTCTCAAAACTTTCTTTCAGATTAAAACAAATATATTTGAAGTTTGATGAGCAGAAACTTGCTGGAAATATGGTGCCCACTGCAGATATGGGTAAGTTGATATACGATTATTCATGTTTACACGCATCCCTACACAATATTCTCAAGTACCATTCATAACACGACATGTGAACATGAAATTATGAATTTGTGATTCACAGCTTAGCAACTCTGAAAGCTCTGTTGTGAAGCTGGACCTTTGAGTGCGATATCTCCCTATGGCGCCAATTATTATTACTCTAGTATGTTTATGTTTTGTCTACAATGTAGAACATTATGAACGAAGTGAGAATTAATTTTATATTGACTGCATCCAAGATCCATCCAACACTCTCCTTCTAACACTCTCTCTCCAACATTATCTGCAACACTCCCTCAGATACTCTCTCTCCAACATGCAACACTCTCCCTTCGACACTCTCCCTGCTCTACATGACATCTCCAGGTGCCATCAAACAGTAAGAATGGTCAAAACTTTGCAACATCCTGCGTTACTAGTACTTTGAGAATGTTTGAAGCACTCGTACAATCTCACAGGTCTAGCTACATTGCAATGCATTAACCATCATCTACTCTCAAATGATCTACAGTGACATGTCATCTTATTGCATTGAACCCTTTCAATTTGAAATGAATAGACAATTTCATTGTTGATGTGCTTGTGAGTCGTGCGACATATTTTCTGACAACTCTGCAGTTATTTGAGGTAAAGGGCACTAAAGAGGCGTACATTCAGATGTCGGTTGTTACGTCTGAGTGCAACCTATTGAGTTGAACAATCATGAGGCGACCTTTGAAGTAATTGGTTCTTGTTTTTCTTGTCACTTAGTACCAGGCAGTATGTACATGAAGGAATTCATACTCGGAAGTAACCGTGAATACTCAGAAGTAACCGTGAATGTATTTATGAAGTCTGTTAGATTTGTCAAGTCTGATTGGACTATTCCCATTGTCACAAAATGTTCTTGTTTACCATTTACCAACTACTTGGTTTTGGTTGGGCTACTAATGATTACATTCAATTATAGAAATACTGCAACATCTTTAGTAATGGTTTATTATAATCTGCAAAACAATATTTCATTAGTACGGCAAAATGAGTTTAGGTTACATTTTCACATGTGAATATTGATAGTGAAATTGGTGCTTTAAACTAAAAAAAAAGACACCAGCAAAAAATAAAACCCACTACCATTCATAATCATATTTGTATTTAGTGACACACTCAAAGGGGGATAACTCTGTCAGCTTATCTATGTTTGGATTCAGTCAACAATGAACAGTATCATTGTTGTGTTGGTGGGCTTGTGGTCCTATCATATGAATCCTACTACCAATTACTTGTCTACATGATGATGTTTTGAAGGACTGACACATAGAAAGGCGAACAATGAGACTAGATATATGCCTATGTGAACTGCTTTCATACTAGAAGCACACAATGTTAATAACCGTTCAGATAAAAATGACTATTGGAAGTAATAGAATGTGACATTAATTGCACAGATTTTTATCAATTTTAACCATGCTGTATTGTTGAGCGCTATTATTGTTTGTATGCATATGGTACTTATACCCGAGGTCTTGAGTTGAATGTCTAGTACCACTTTGAATGCTGTGTATGATGGTTTGGATTGACCTCTGATCTACAATCTCATTAGTCAAGCTACATAGTTGACAGTATATAATTATACAGTACTTCTCTGTTCTCAGCAATTAACCATGAATGAGCATGGAAACACGACACATCCAGGGCTGAATAAATGCCATATCGACAGCCACTATCTGTATATCAAATTAAGAAAACCTTTATTTTTTTTTTAAATATCAAATTAATTTTTTAAAAGTCACAATTATTTTATTATCCTTATCCAACTGGGGCTGAAATGCAATGCTGATTTAATTAATACGGTAGAAGTATAGTTATTGTATCTATGGAAAATGGAAGTTGTTTCCTCCTGCCATAAACTGACAAGCCGTGATTAAACCCAAAACATATATAAAAATTATAAGTAGTTTCGGATTGGGATGACCAAATTAATTTTTTTAAATAAAAATTAGAAGTGCGGTTCAGATTTAGGTGATCTGGTGGCTTTGATGTAGCTGTTCTATAACGATGGTAACTGTAGCTGTTCGTTAACGATGGTAACTGGCCAGGTATGTTCCTCAGTTGCTGTCAGATCTGGTAGTCACAGGATGAGCCGTTTCCCAACAGGTTTTACTACCTGTCTTTGCCTCCTGTCTAGCACATCAATATTACATTATACGACCATTGACATGTAACCATAGAATATTTCAGCCAATAATATGTAAGGTATACACACAGCATGCAGTAAGACTTGTTAATGCTGTCACAAGCTGGCTAATGACGGTCATTAGTCTCATGTTGGCTAAATGCTCCTGTGGTTGTTTACTGCATGCTGTCTGCTTAGTACTGTGTGGATGTTTAGTTTAAGGCATATCAGATTAATAGTTGTGTTACTGGGTATCTACTACCAGACCATAAGTACTCTCGTAGCCATCTCTAATACATGGGGATCGTACACTTACGAGAGCGCTATGGTCTCATAGTGGATACGAGAGTTTCGAGAAACGATACCCTGGTAACCTGACTTATGCAACCATAAATATTTGTTCACGTATATATTTTTAAAATAATGAAATTTTGTAATGCCAAACCTTGATCCTAGTCTTTGAATAAAATTTTACTTGCTCCACTTCTACATTTAATATAGTTGTTGCAATAATATGAATTTTGAAAATAAAATGTTTCCTTACATTTTGAAAATCCACAATACCAGAAACACACCTTGTATTATGTATTTTTGCCTAATGGTTCTAGATAAATGATTTCAATTGAGATTTACATTAGTTAAGTTTATCGATAGATTAGTTAAGTCTATAGTTAAGTCTATAGTTAAATATCCCAATGAGAGTTACAGGAATTCCAGGATCTTGTTCGCAAAGTTTATTTCGGAAAATTACAACCAATCGCAAAATACCTCACCATGATGTGACCATAGCATTGAAATAGTGGACATAGTAGTCGAGGTCTGAGGTCCGAGGTCCGTGTCGCTATGGGCGTTGTTGTGTATGGACACAAATGATGAGGTCGTCGGGGAGCGGGCTACTACGTTCGGCAGATAGCAAAACGGCCAGGTCAAGTTATGTACGAGTCCGCCTACATATAGACTCATGCCCTCTGTTTGTGCCTGTCAATCACACGGTGTAATCAATTAAGTACATTGCATTCATAGGCAAACATCATGGTTTCAGTCCAAGAGAAGCGGTTAGGGTTATTTGATATCTTGGATAGAAATATGATCACTCTGTGTGCCTTAATTGTACAAATATACTTGAGAGCGCACTTGACTTTTGGACAGTAGTTCAAGTTGTTTAGATTAAATTGTTCGGTTTGATAGTAAGCTTTGTGGAACTGCTATGTTTGTGTGGGTTGAATTAATCTTTTTATATTTTATTTTCATATACTTTTGGTATGTATGTTGGATCAAAAATATTATTTTGTTATTGATTAGTTCAATAAGATTATGGAATCTCGGTCATTATGGTCAGTAACCAATTTATGACGGCTTCCCAAATTAATTAAGATTTCTGTTGTTCATTTAGATATGACTAAGATACAAATACCGTAGATTGCCACTGTTATGTTCACTTTACCTCAACAGAATCATTACTATATCTTCAACAGTTAACCTTTTACTTCAACATTCAAAAGTATGGGTTTTTTAAATAGCTGGTAACAAAATTAAAATATTTAGATTTCTTTTACATTTGCCACACTTTTCACACATTTGTATTGGCTAGGATCAGCAATCCTTTTCAAACTATCAAATCTGTTTGTTAAATCCCACTGAATCAATAGTATACTTACTTATTGCCAGACAGTGTGAGGTGTGAATGTTTGCACTGGGAAGTGATGTTAGTTCATATTTACTCAGCTTTTTGTAGCCGTCACAATGGAAATACATGGTCAAATTCATTAGTGTCTAGTGATAGCATGTCTATCGTTCATACTGAAACTAAATTGGCATGTTTTGTTGAATTTCTGTGATTGATGGAATTCAAAGAGGATATATCATATCATAACCCACTGACAACATCTATGGATATGAGTTTTCTATGGGAGTTTTATATTTGAACGTATTGCACCAAAGAGCATGTATTCACCGAGTAAGAATGCTATCCACTGCACTGTAATATATATGATCCGGTATGAATAAGTGTTGAACACAGTGGAACAAAGTTTGCCTTTGAATAGGGTATATGCACTCTTGTTATAATTATGTATGCATGAGTGTTTTTTATATCGGGGTAGATCGTGAGATAATCTTTTAAAGATATGTGTTCTGTATTGTGACAAATGATCAGTTTACTATGCACATCCTCGTTGATAGCCGACTGCCCATGTCAAGTAAGCCACCTGGATTTCACTGCGGTGTTACCTGATCCACCCGGCAATGACTGGGTAGATGTGTGTATTGTGACTACTCCCAGTCATGCTTGTTCAATGCTGTGATGTCCGAGAGAATCCTATGGGGACACTGTGTACCATCCAACATTTATTACCTCCAATGATCTAGCATACTTCTCATTGAAAATGGGTGGAAGATTTCTGCAGAGACGTTAAAACTCCATATTTTCACTCAATCAAATCATGCATACTTCTATTCATCATATCTAAATATATGTTTAAATGTTTGAGTTTTATATATAAATGTGTTGTTCTTTTTTTTTTTTAAGAAAAGAGGAGAAAAGTTTTGAAAGCTTTTTGGTTTTTGTTCACGAGATGGATAACCTGCACAATCTTGCACATACAAAGACAGTTATAATGGACATATCGACTCGGTGATGACAATGTGAGCATTCAGCACTTTCTGTGTTTATAGGTTGTGTCTGTCTGCTCTAATGGTAGTAATGCTTTGCTTTGATATGTTGGAAAAAAGTCCTGGAGATGTCACAGTATACCTGGAGCGATTTAATCACTTTTGTCAGTAGAACCTGTGACAGATATCTATCTGGGAGCTGTTTGTGAAGGTCTTGTATCCACTGTGAGATCACTACTTTGGCGAGTGCTGTCAATTTGCTATGGTGCGAATCCACTTTACGAAAGAACTATGGTTTTGTAGTGGGTACAAAGTCTTCATGAAAGGGTGCCCTAGGATTGCACAAAGTGGATGCTCCCGTCTGACGATGTGTGTCGTCTGTACTGTCGCCGACGTCATTGATGTCATGATTGACAGTGGTTGCGTCTTATCAACACTCTTTATCTCTCTCTATCAGGCTCCAGCTGGGACTATGTACTAAACAAGTTTAGCTATGAAATCCCCCACAATAACATCATTCACCGCTGTGCATCGGGCGTAATATATAAAGAAACAACCCTTTCATCGAAGTCACATATTAAGGACAAAATTACTTTATGATTGAGCAAACTCCGTATAAAATATTTAGGTTAAACAACATTCCTGGCGAATCTAAATTCTAAGCCTAACCAAACTTAACTTTTCGTTGTTGACGTTTCTATTTGAAAATTCTATCCACGATAGCAGAGTTTATCCACACCTGCTTAATTTGGGGTAAATTGATATACATAGGAGTATGATTTTTCATGTTAGGGAAACTCCTTCACGGTTCAAGTTGGCTAGGTGTCATGTTTCAAGTGATTCACTGACCTATAATGCCAGGTATTGTTTGGGGCGGTAGGTCTCAGATATCTCTCTCATTGATGGAAATTGGACGTACTTATCCCGACATCAAAGCTAGGGGTCTGGGGGGGAATGCCTCCATGGTGCGGTCATTGTGATGACATTCCCTCTCTAGATCAACATCATGTGGCAGAAGGTTCTGAAGTACACATTACTGTAGTACATTCATAGGCTTTCAGTATTTAACAATTCTTATGTAAATTCCTGCCTTTCAGATGGCAGACGTATGTCAGACAAATTTCTGAAATGAGCCCCCACTCTGAAAAGATTATGTTATTTCATAGAGTTAATAATTTGGCCTGCTTGACTGGTTTTCGTAATTTTTGGCTTAAATCTGATTACAATGACCGCAACTGATAAGAGCAGAGAAAGAATTTTGAAAAAAAGATGCAATGAACTGAAACGACGTATCGCAAATATGATATTACCGGTAAGTATGTTGTAGGCAGGTACAAAATTGGCATTTGAAGAAAGCGGTCAATGAGTTTTGGTAAATTGAGAATAACTCGACTTATGTCGAGTAGGTGTAAGACACTATGAAATACTTTGATCATGGTCTAATAATAGTTTTATATAAGCAAGATATGGACTTCATCGTCTGTATTAAATTGATACTTTTGACACCATAATCACATGAATCTGAAGGATTTTCTAAGTGTGTCAATGTGCTAGTGTTAATTGTTTATTAGTGAACATGTTATTTCCATTGATTATTAATTACTGTTGTGTATGTACACATCGACTGCTGATATTTAATACACACAATGTAGCAGTATTAATCATGGCCGTATTGATGTTAATGGATTCCTGACTACCTTGCCTTCTGATTTGCATCAATGAAAGTCAAGCATGCAAATGTTACTTTGTTTGATGCGTGAATGTGGGAGAGTAAGGAACACAGTTTCTCACTTTGTGACTCAAACTGGAGGCTTTCCTTGCTCATTTGCAATTCATATGTTGACCTGTCAAGGCAGTTAGCCTTGAAGTTAGAATGTGAAGTCAGAATCTGAATGTGAAGACAGAAAGTAATGTCAGAATCCGATCATGAAGTCAGAACCCAAACGTGAAGTCAGAATGTCCACATGAAGTCAGAACCTTAACACAAAGTCAGAATCTGAATGTGAAGTCAGAATGTGAAGTCAGAATGTTAAGACGTGAAGTCAGAACCTGACCATGAAGTCAGAACCGGACCATGAAGTCAGAATCTGAGCATGAAGTCAGAATCTGAACATGAAGTCAGAATATGAAGTTAGAATGTGAAGTTAGAATGTGAAGTTAGAACGTGAAGTCAGAACGTGAAGTCAGAATGTGAAGACAGAACGTGACATCAGAACCTTAACATGAAGTCAGAATGTCCATGTGAAGTCAGAACCTGAACACAAAGTCAGAATATGAACATGAGAGTGGTCAGCCCAGACTGTGGGATTGTGAGACTGGGAGAGCTCATCAGACATCAGACTAGAGTAGAGGATTAACACCTAGGTGTGAGGCTGTCCTTCTATACCCTTGATGCGTCTGTGTGCGGTATCGGCTGGGAGCGGGTGATGATTGGTTTAAGACATTGATACACCATCAGGATTATTCTGTATGTTCTCTATGTTATGTACACAGTCCGGCTGTTGTTATTTCATTAAGGCGAGGAGTTAGTGGGCTCTAGGAGACTAATAGAGGGCAAGGAGGGTAGCCTGTGGTAGCACCAGGAACTGTTTGCCTGATGACCTACTGGGAGAACCACTGGATGTCCTCTTGTAGTACCTTACTATCATAGTGAGAGGCCAGTTGCTTGTGGATTGAATTCTTGAAATTGGTAGAAGTGACCAATGTAACGGAACTCTATTAATGTTGATACTTTGTATTAGAACAAATTGATTGGGCAATGTTATGGCAACATTGTGACCTAATTACCTAATTTCAATGTGGTATTTAATGGGGCAAATTGAATGTTGTTGTTGGGTTGAGCAATCAAGTGCATCAATTTTTTTTCCCAGGTGAAATTGGTCATTGTGTATGGGCAAAATATTCTCGCAGTTAAATTAATACAAAAGATGTGAATAGCTAATATATCCTTGCTACGCTACTAGTACTTGTGCAATATGGCTAGCTGTGGGTGGTTACTTTGTAAACTATGTATTGGTGTTTGCAAACTGTGACAAGAATAATACTCATAGAGAGAGAAATGCAATACTTTCACATGAAAAAGATGTATTTATTGATATACTATATTCTATAAATCAAGCTGTAACATTTTCCACAGGGGGTATTGGATTTTGCTGGGTACCATTACTCTGTTCATGATACAGCAATATCGGTAAATGGAAGTGTTCTTCACTATGTGATTAAACTATTTGTAAGCGTAATGTATTTGTCAATACAGGCACAGCACACAATGGCAGGCAATGGTAGGAAAAGTCCTACTTTGGCTTCCCTCCGTCATTAGGCATATTAGATAACCAGACTGGTTCTTTGACACCTGCACTGTTGCTATGCTGATCGACGACATGTTTACCAATATCGATGCTATCAACAAGCTCTTTATTTCACACTGGGCGTATAATTGGCCAAAAGTGTTATTCAAGATTGTAAGATATACTGTAATTACCCTAATATTTCAAACCCTCTAATAGTTCTAAGACATGAATTAATCAGCGGGAAAAAAAACCACACCCTAACATTATGAACATAACCAATGTTGTTTTATTTTAATCGTAATTTTCTAATTATTTGAACACAATCATTTGTTACCAAAATATACTTAATTTATTTACAACCATATTTTGTGCTTTAATTTGATTGTTCCCAATTTTACGAACACCGGTCATATTCAATCTTCGTATTTTTCTAATATAGTAATCCAAACAGGTACAAATTTAATTATTTTCTCTGTTTGAATTGTTAGGGTAGTTACGGTACTGACATTTTTCAAGGCTGACATGTATTAAAACTAGGTCCATGTAAAGGATTTTGTCCGTTCCGTTCCGTTTGGCTGACGATCAATATACAAATAGACATTATCCTAAAGAATTATGCGAATTTGATGGCAATCTTTTGCATTATGCCACTGTGTGTTACATGGCATATTTGCTTCAACTGGAGCGTAACAGTGCTGTTCTGGGATATATTAATAATTTAGTTCCACATAGGCGTCCTCAATAAGCC
Source organism: Lepetodrilus fucensis (assembly GCA_032361325.1). Classification (NCBI taxonomy): domain Eukaryota; kingdom Metazoa; phylum Mollusca; class Gastropoda; order Lepetellida; family Lepetodrilidae; genus Lepetodrilus; species Lepetodrilus fucensis. The sequence goes on along the minus strand of JAUTBV010092863.1, from coordinate 14,373 downwards.
TCCAGTGTGTTATTTGTACCCACCATGACAATGCAGCATTTTTCAGCTTAAGAAATGATGACTATTTGCAGCATATTATGCATGTTCGTACAGAAGTCAACGAGTGAGAGTTGAGGAAAAAAGGCAATATGTTCTGTATTTATGCTGTATGTGGCAGTGTGTTCCGCCAACAGAACGCAATGACAGATATTACAGAAGAATAATTACTTCTATATGTGTGTGTGTGCTATTTCACTAGGGACAGGAACGTACTACATTTGTCACTGGTGATGCGTAACATCGTTATCAGCTCAGTCAGACGTAGACTGGGTTGAATATTACTAATACCTGCGTACCTGCTGTTGTGTTATAATAACGGCTAGTATTACAATTACCTTTTCAGGTTTACTTTTGTGGGATAATAATTAACTGGATAGATGTCACAAAATATTCATGGCTTGCTTTCATGCATGATTTGAATATTTGTATGTTTTTTTGAAAAAGGAAAGCGTTACCCAGTATCAGTCAAGTATTTTTGTAATTTATTATTTTTCCTTTGATTGACACTGACTGGTTCCGAGATTACGAAACTTTTAAAGTACAATTTCATTCTCAAGATAAAATGGGGATTTGTGAACAAAACTTTGAATTGAGCATGTAATTGTACTAAACATTTTTTTTTCGTAATCTCAGGGCCAGGTTGTGTAAACGTGGACATTTTATATGAGCATTTGTGAACAAAACTTGATTATGTAATTGTACTTGAAAAAGTTTCGTAATTTTGAGGTCTGGTTGTGAATGTATATGGGGACATGACTCAGTCTCATCAAACGATCATCAGACCCCAGATGTGTATGCACAAGCACACACACATATTGCTGCCATATTGCTGACCCTTCTCTGGAACCTCTGTGTCTGGACGGTATTCATGGGGCATCACAAACTGATAAATATGTGCTATCTTTCCTCCTTGCTAATGTAGCATGTGCCATGCTGAATATGAATATGAGGCAGACTTATGGCTAGAAGGTCGTGCATGTTTAAAGGAAGTTGTAACATTGTTATAAAGTTTATCCTGGATGTATCATACTTCACATGACACTTCCTGCTCAGAGATTTGTGTATCAATCTGAAGGTTGCCTTCTGAAAAGTCGCAAAATGATATCTGCGAGATAAACAGTAAGGTTCTATGTGCGATATATTTGTCTGGGATGAAGCCACACACTTGGATGGTGGTCTGATACCACTTTAGAGGTTGTCAGGGTTTTATCTGGAGGGTTGTAGAGGTTTTATCTGGAGGGTGGGGTTAATCCCATGGTGTGGAATGCTTTGGACTGATAGCAAAGACGGAATGCTGGAGTGATGCACGGCAGTGGTTCTTCAAGCTGACGTCCAGCCACTGTGCTGCTACATGGATGACACGGTTACTGTGAACTGGAGGAATATAGGCTGTCTGTGAACCTGAACACGTGGACAAGGAACGTCAAATGTAATTCTACCAAATGAACTGTGTGAAATAGTTTTACAAGAGAACGTTAGATATAATTCCACCAACTGAATGCATGGACAAGGAACGTCAAATGTAATTCTACCAACTGAACAGTGAAAAAGTCCTACAAGAAAACGTCAAATGTAACTATCAACTGAATGCATGGACAAGGAACATCAAATGTAATTCTACAAACTGAACAGTGAAAAAGTGTACAAGAAAACGTCAAATGTAACTGTAGATATAGACAAGGAACATCAAATGTAAATCTACAAACTGAACAGCGTTAAATAGTCCTAGAATAGAAATATCCAAGTTACTGATACATCTTGCTGAACAGACTGCCACTTGTTTCAGGTAGTATTACAGAGTCGGGTGTGTATCATTCACAAGACTAGTGTGACTTCTGGTACATGAAGAGAAATGGCATTTGCCACATTGCCTGAGGAGAGAGCTACTTCTAACTAGGACAGTTATTTTCAGAAGTTGCTGACGAAGACGGCACTGCCACTAATCGCCGTGTTGAGCGGCACAGAGTGGACACAAGTGGGAAATATTGGTCGTGCACATTCCGTGGAACCCGGCTAATTCAGCTTTTCTTTGAGGATACTCACAGTTTATTCTGACCTATGTCGTGATCAGCGTTAGATTGTGTTTGAATGACAGGAAATGATATGTAGTATGGAGGATACAGTATAGGTTATAAACCACTAAATTACCTATAACGTTACTGGTTTATACTTTGGGTGTGTCATACCTGTAGAAATCTGAGATGCTGGTGTCAGAACACTGAGATGTGTCATGGTATTGTAAATGATATTGGAAGTTGTCAGCCCTGTTGAAATCACTACAAGATACAACAGATTTCCTACTGATTTCCAACCAAATGATTTCCATCTGATTTCCGACCAACTGTTTTCCCCGACTGATTTCCAACTAGGATAGGTGTCACATTGCATCATCTTTCCCTCATCCACTGGAGGAGAAATACACTATAGGATGTGTGTCGGAATTATTTGGATTTTCATTCTCTGAGATGTACAATTTGGCCTGTGTGTATACATTCTTCCATGTTGATGTGGTGACTGCCCCTGCCACTGGGCGACTATTCCGGGGCTACTATTCCGGGTCATTACGGACCATGTCTGACTTTGTGTGATAAATGGTGCTGAATGTTACTAAGAGGATTTCCAGGAATGTTTCAGAGGGAATTAGTGAAGTTGGTGGGTATTTTGGCAAGATCTGGAATAAATGACTGGTTTGACCTAGATGTGTCGGTCTCTACAGATGCAAATACAGGCTTGTTCGTTCCTAGTCAAGTATTTCTATGATTTAGTTTTTTGCTGATTTTGGTGTTTCAGTTAAAACAAATGTCTACTTATGGCAACAAGTGATGCTTTCACATACCACAATTCTATAGGTTTAATCTACATGTAGTACTTGGGTAAAACATTATATTGACTCCCGGTATGTAGGTAGAGCATACATGTAAGCAAATAGATTAGTATTGCCCCATGAAATATATTGACTATGAAACATGGCTCTTATCCAAGATAAACATCTAATGAATAAAGACAGAATATGATTATCACTTGCTGCTACCATATGGAAGAAAAACAGGGTTGTTAAAATAGCAATCAAGGAAATCTTAAATTTTATTCGTATCTATGTTTACCTCGTATTCATTTAACACAAAGGTAAATGTGGTTAATAACTACCTATTAGTATTTGCTGTGGACTTTGTTTACACACAACAGAAGCCCTGTATATTGTGAGTGCCAGTTCAAGTTTTGTGACCAGGGTGGATTACGGTGACGGATATATCCGTTATACTCATTAGCGTCAGTGACAGGCGTGATTTAGATGGGCGTGATTTAGATGAGGTAAAATCTACATATTGAGGATCACGGGTGGCTCCAGTAGCTTGGGTGATAGTTAGTTATATACCCTCATGAACACCAGCTAGTGTATATTACACCCTCGCATGGGTCCCTCTCAACAAGCATGGACTGGTCGGACTTATTGTCTCAACTTACTGATTCCTGTACAAATACCATGTGTCACGCTTGAACGCTGGGCGACTACATGCAAGATGGACTTCACATACAGCTCAACATAGCTGTAGCGAACAGAACCCTCTGTAGTTCTTATCTGCCAGATTTTTATCATCTGTCACCCCTCCCAGGACACAATGAACCCACCCGGTGTCAAAGGCTGGTAGTTATATATTTTCCTGGCAGAGCTTATTCATATTTGTATCAGGGTAATCACCACAGGAGTTGTTTTTGACTGGTCAACTGGTCAGTCGGTGACATATCTGGCTTGACAGTCCTTCTACTCGTACCCAATCGGTCACTCGGAGAAATGCTGGCATGAATCAGTCGAGGAATACCTGAAATAAATTAATGAATCGAGACAGGTGTGCTGGTGACAGACACAGATGTTACGCTGTAGAGTGGCCAGTCCACTGTGAAGACAGTTTTACCTCATGTTCAGCTTCAACTGCTACCAAAGGTAGGAAGATATACACAAGTCTCCAGACACGGACCTCGGATAATACACCTACCTATCTTGCAGTAATATAATATGGTTTTTTTTCATACAGTTTGACACATATAGGACTTGTATAAGAGAACTGACCGAATACAATATTCTCTATTCTCATCCAAAGGATTATGATGTGAATACGGGCTTACCATTCACGTCAAGTTTATAACAGTTCCAGTTTTCTGAGAAGTGGGTAGTTTTTGTTGTCTGCGTTCCCAGAAAAGTTGAAAACTGGTTTGATTTCTATAAATTACTGTATTTAGTTGGATTCAGTTATTGAGAAATATTTTATAATTTGTTTATTTCTAATCGAACCTAGGAAAATGATTGAAAGTGACAGATCATTCCATATCTACCAATTTGTGCTTTCAACGCGTGAGAAAATCTGAAGAAAAATGTGTTAAATATTTCGCTGACAAGGAAAATTGGGATTAATTTAATTATATATATTTTTTATATCTGACATAATAATGTGTTCACGTTTTGTTATGCTGTGTGACGAGATCTGTGCATCATATTGTGAGTTCTTTGGCTCGTTTCTGAGCGAGTGCCATGTCAGTGTCGCGAGGTATGTGTAAAACATGGCCAGCTCTGATGAAGTGTTTGAAACCGAAGAGGAACTGTGGTCCTCACCACTCATGAATTACAAATCTCCGTTCGAGGATTACGCCGACCTCTACGACGACTACGGATTACCGAAACAAAGCAGGATACCCGTGTTTAGATTTGACAGACGTAAGTATCTTCGTGTGTCTGATTACCGACAACATTGTCCCATGTGATCATTTTATGAAAACATGAGTTCCGATTTACGAGTTGTCGCCTATGGATGAAATATTCCAGCTGCGACTTAAAGTACTAATTCATTCATTCATTTCAATTTATGAAAATCTTCTATGTTCAGGCATAGCAATTTTATGCGAATACAACAAAAATCTGCTGATTTATTTGTCCATGGATCGATTTCTGTCCTCTGGATATGGTTTGTAGCCCCCAGACCCCAGGATTGTTTTCTGATAAAATCACAGTTGTCTGTTGCCATGCCTGTATATTATTTATCATGTTGACATTAATTGCAATTTTTTCCCTCTCTGTACCTATATTAACATTAATTTCCTATGTGAGCAACAAATATGCTAATTAATTACCGTTGCCCAATCGTATAGTAATTTGAGTGTTCACGTTATGGCAGATCAGTTGGTTGTCTACACTTGTGATTTGTCTGTGTGCCAAGTTTTATCGTGGATCAGGTAGTCACTAGAAATGTACATGTAACGGCAAGCTTAGCGGCGACATACTTTGGGAAATAATACGTCTTCAGGAAACATTACAAGATTTATCATGAAAGCAGGTATAATTATGCAATACATATGATGTAAATTATGCTGTAAATTTGCTTTGCCTCATTGTGTTCATGTCAAAATTGAACTAAATCTATAATATGATTTTTGTTGTTGCTAATCATTACATCTGTAGGAATACAACATACAGTATGTGTTTTGCATGCATGACTGCTCAATATGATATTACCTAATTTAGACCCAGATGTTTAGATCAATTAGTGCTAAACAAATAATTATTAATAAATTAACATTATCAAGTTGCAGAAAATCTAGCAAATGTGTGCAATCTTGATTATATGAAATAACTATTACAGTAAAATTTGGCATTTATATGTGGATGATTAACAATTGGTCGTTAATTAGCGAATATGTCTATCAATTAAATATCATTAGCAACCGAGCAGGAGTGTATGACCATGTCAAATCTTATCCTTGATTTGAAATCTTGTCAGGGCTATATTAATAGGAATTTTGGTAAACTTAGTTGAACAATATGGTTTGTAGTTCATAACAACCACAATGCTAGTGAAATAGTAGCAGAGCAACTCTAAATCACAGATAGGAAACTAAAAATACGCCCAATGACCACAATTATCCATATTCTGGCATTTAGCCATTAGCACCCAATCTGCCCTGGTGGTACAATTTTGCTGTACTTTGTTCCACTGTTTACAATGCTCTTATGATTATAGCTACTATAATTCTTTCCCATGTTTTTCATGTTTGTCTTTCTAGCACTACTTGTTCGTGCAGTTACATGTATTTATGTAGCATGAACAGTATTGACAATGACATGATGTTGCTACTATCGTTAGTCTTTTAAAGGTCTACCTGAACTATTCATGATTCATGGCAAAAAGTTGAAAATAATCATTTTTTTAAAGTTTATTTGGCAATCGTTCTCCTCAAGAGTATTCTATCTTTTGGATATGGATGTTATTTTACTTGCTACCAGGATTTTATTTTGGGAAGATGTTTCAAGACAGGAATTCTCAACCTAATTAAATTGCCATTTCTAGCGACTTTGGTGAAGTTTGACTCTGATGGGCCAGACAGTTGTGGCCTTGCTATGGAATGCAATACTGGATTTAGCTATGAGGAGATATCTGATGTGTGTCATGGGAGGGTGCTCAGGTCATCACTGGGCTCAGATGTAGAGGGGATCTACTTTCAGATTGGCTCACCATCGGACTAGGATTGATTTTCAAGGGCCACCTGTTTAGAACTATTGGTTACACTGTATGATGCAAATACTTTGCAGGTCTTTCACCCAGCACTGGAGGAAACCTTTAGGTCTGGGTGTCGTTTCTCAAAGCTTCTCTACTACGAGACCATAGGGACTCTAGTTGCAGTCTCTAATACATGGGGATCGTGCACTTATGACAGAGCTATGGTCTCATAGTGGATGTAAGGGCTTCGAGAAACGATACCCTGATTAGTACTACCGTATGTTATGCTGTCTGTGTGTGATGCAAATCTTTCCTAGGTCTTCATTGCAATCAACATCTGAGGAAATCTAGGTCTTCTCAGAGCAACTTCTGTTCATTATGGGAGAGTGGCCCAGGGTATCATTTCTCAAAGCTCTCTTATCCGCTAAGGGACCATAGCACTCTCTTTGCCGATAGCTAATACATTGCTAAGAGAGTGCTATGGTCCCTTAGCGGCTAAGAGAGCTTCGAGAAACGATACCCTGGTATTTTACCCAGTACTTGATGAAATCTAGGTCTTCTCAGAGCAACTTTGTTTCCATTATGCTCAGAATGGTTCTAGGACCTGGTAATTGTCATCATCAGCCTTTTGAAACCCTGATAGTTGTGATCTCGTCTCACAAGTCGGGATTCTACATTAACTTTTTTGAGGAACTTGTTATGTTGGACATGAAACTACTTGTTCTGTAGGTTAAGGGCTTGTTAATCTGGGCTATTTTACTCCTCCTGCGGATAATAACTGCCCGGGGCAGGCAGACAATCCTTTCTGCCGAGCCCTACAAGAAGACGTCATAGAACAACTTCTTCTGAGAGAATGGTTTTTGATATCTGATATCTTAACCTCTGATAGTGTCATCCTCAATCTTCTGAAACCCCTATTATGGCTGCGGTGGTATCTCACAATATAGAACAACTTTCGCTCATTGTGTGAGAATGCTTCTGATATCAGTTTCTTGTAGTGTCACCTTCACAACCATCAGAAACCTCTAAAGGCTGTGATCTTGTCTCAAAAGTAGAGATATGTCCTTATAAATGCACTGTTTAAGTGTTGACTGTTTTCGGGGGCATCAACGTCTGTCAATGAAGGGGAATTGAGCAGGATTATGCCTGGCGTGTAATTGTTGGCCAGGCCTGCTGTTTGGAAAGCTTTTCTATGCATGATTAGCTGCTCGTTTCTTTCATTGTTCGCGTGTTATGTATATATCCCAAGTGCCCTTCATTGAATGGAAAGGCAACTTCCGAGCCGCAATTGTGTAAGCGCTAATTTGCACATGTTTGAGAAATCATTTTTTAGAAAAATGTGTTTTGTTTGTAAATAGATTTGTTGATAGTATTTGGGAATGCTTTGCATTGTTGGTTTGGCAATGATTTGTTGGTTTTCGGATCATTGTAACAATCTGCTTACTTTTTGACTTAGCTCATCTTGTTTTATCTTTCTTGAAGGAGATTAGTTTTATAATCTCTTATCATTGTCAATGGCATAAATTAATCAAATTAAAAATCTAATGGATTATTCATGATTTTATTTTTGGTCATGTTGTTTTACACTTATGTACCATTATCGAATAGATGTATGCATATAGGTGAATATGAATAGACATGGAAAACATTCCAGCAGAAACATTAAACATTAAAATGTATAGTAATGTTATGATTGTTTTCTTTTGGACATTTTCATTGCTTCATGGAATATATTGCATTGAGTGATGAACATTTCACATCGACCGGTAAATGTTATGGTGTTCTTTCTTCTAATTATTTCCCTATCTTCTATGGTTTGATTAATATAGGACCAGGTAAATCCAGATTGTTTGAGGTTCAAATTTAGCAATTCTGGCTCCTTGTCCTTGGATTGCAAGTACAGTAGTTACTTTGTTATCAAGCCATGTTCACAGAGTGTAAGCTTACAGAGATAAGAGACAGCACTGACCACTACATCTTGATTAATGTGTCTGTACGTGAGTGGGTGCAGGTATTTGGCAGCATTCTCTCAGTGCAGATTGACTAATACACATAAAATCCTGCTATGCGAAGTCAATGACAAGGCATATCCAGGCCCCGAGATTACGAACGCTTTGTTGATAATTATAATTCTTATTCCATAAATGCCATGCTAATTCTAAGAAAAGTTGTGGCTCCGAGATTGTGGACCTTAATGAGTAATATTTCTTACTCAACTGAAAGTTTTGTTCATAAATCCCTGTATAAAGTTTGAGCTTGAGTATGAAATCGTACTAAAAAATGTTTGTAATCTCGGGGCCAGGTTGACTTTCTGATAAGCTAGGAATGAAGTTATGATCCCTAAGTCGCTGAGTATGGCAGCATTAACATAACTATGGCAATATCACGTTTATCATGCTTAGTTAGATCCATTTATGTTTTTCAACTGTCAGATTGACAAATTATCAATGGGACAATGAGATCGCTAAGAGGTTTTGTTAAGTCCTTGTCTGATTTCCTTTTCTGGTAGTTATGCTAAGTCACGATGTTTGTATATATATAATTAGATGGTTTGGGTTACATACAAATTGTGTGAGAAACGACATACCAGGTTTTCAGGGAGTTTACATGATCTGACATGCATGGGATTAACTACACTTTAATGTCGGTCAATGAGTCTAAGGTACATATATACATGAAATCAACAGGTGTAATGGTATGGTATATTAAGGTCTGGAAGTGAGCGAAATATCACGTTGCCAATCAATGGCGACATCAAAATATTCTATCAAAATTTGTCGTTGCAAATTTCTCTTTTGGTATGCAAGCATATAGATAAATGATAATGTTCTAACTCGGAATGTATATCGCCGATTTTGTCGTTGCGAAATTCGTCTCTGGTGTGCAAGAACTGTTACTCCTGCTGAATTCATATGATGTTATGCATTAGTACTTTTACTTAGTCGGTCCGTAACATATTATTCTTATCTAGAATTTTTGATCATCTGGTTAAACAGCTTCTGCCATTTTGATTCCAATGAACGTTCTTGCCCTGAGGTTACAACACTTATTTGAGTACGATTTCATGCTCAACTCAAAGTTTTATTCACACATTTAAACATAACATTTGAGCATGAGCATGAAATCGTATTCAAAATGTTTCATAAATCTTGGGGCCGGGTAAACAATCTTTACATTGTAATGTTTTGTTTTGCTGGCCAATACGTTTTTCCTATTACTTTGTGTCTTTCTTTTATTTGGTCTTATTCTGTGATAATGTCTACGAGGTAAAGTAAGTTCATTGTGAGTCTGGAGTAAGATCATCTTCAGCTGTTCAGTACAAATGAGCATGTTACCTTTTTTCCCCAAAACATCCAAGTAATTATGTTCTTCTTTGAAATATTCTCCCACTTTTCTTGTCAACCATCGGTCTTCAGAGTGGTCTCACAAGTTTGTTCCAATGATTTCTTTTGCTCAATTTTGCAAACAGGTTGCAGTATGTGCACAAATAAAATCTATACTGGTGTGCGACCACATACACATTTGACCAGCGTTTCACAAAGGTTCTGTACCAGTAGTCGTGGTCTAAATCAATGTCTACGCCACTTCCTGCTATAGTAAATGCACCATGGCGTAGCGCTCTGAGTTAGCCCAGTACAACCTGGCTCCAAGATTACGAAAACCTTTCTGAGTACAATTTCATGCTCAATGCAAAGGTTTGTTCACAAATCCCCATATTAAACCTGAGCTTGAGCATGAAATAGTATTCAAAAAGTTTTGTAATCTCTGGGCCTGTTCGTGAAACGCAGGCCCCGAAGGCCCACACCTGATCTGTTTGGCCAAAGTTCATCATTGTAACCTTAGTTCTGTGTCTGGAGAAAGGGATTCTCGATCTTTGTATACATCTTTTTAATGGAAAAAGACAGCATGCATAGACAAACAATGTGTCCAGTGTCTGGCCTGTCGTCTCAGTAACACCAGCCTGGATTTAATCCCCTCGGATATATCTCTGGTTTCACTTACTATATTATATTGACGGCCGATCCGGTTTGTATGGATCTACCCTAATACTTGGGACGTACTTCATGTCCATTGAGCAGTACCTTTGGCGTACTTGGGTGTAATATTCACATAATGCGTTGTTCTCCAGCCAGATATATTGCTGTTTACAGCGTTTTGGGAAAATTTACATTCCTATCCTTGTAACATCGTCTTCTGTGAAGCTTACCCTAATCCAGTAATTACCCACACAAATATGTTTCTGACTATAGCATGGTCTTGTGAGGATTTAATACTGGGTATGTATTATATCCTAAACCAAATACTGCCCTTGTTGGGAATATTTGTATGCCGACAGCAAGATTCGGCAACAAAAAGGAAACGTGTATAATGCTTTGTTCAGTCTGCTATAACATTGGAGTTGTCTTTTCTACTCGTGCTGTACCCCGCATTTTTAGTATGATTGTGTCGTGCTTCATCGGGCGCCACTTGTTACTTGTCAAGCTGAAGTAAAGCTACAAGGACTTTGATACAAGTTTTATATGAGTTTTTGTAATCAACATGTTCATTGATGTTCCTTACTGTGGTCTTTTCGAAGCAGAATGAAAAGTTATGAAATCAGTCATTGCTCCAACGTCAGAATTGATATAGCATTGTTGATGTTCTAGCACTGAGAATAATTTGGTTTAAAAGTTGTTGTGTAACTGTAGAGAGACTTGCAGTAGCAAATCAAACCAGCATATCTCCAATTTTGAATTTCTTTACAATAAATGTTCAGATGTGACTTGCAATATAGGTACAGTATTACAGATTTTTATCATCAACTCTATTTGCTTTTTCTTGTTATGTATCCCGCAACGACATTAAAACTCCATAATCACTCTCTCACTCTCGTTGCGTATGGATGAAAAATTACCAATGTGACGTAAAACAATAACACGCTCACAATTTGCTTTTAATTTCTTTTTAAAGACTAGCATCACTATATATGTCTACCTCATTCTTACTGCTTGGCATACGTCATTAGTAGTACTTCAATCTTCACAACATTGCATAAAGTTATTTTTAGTGTATTCCTCCATTCCTGACATTCCCAGGAACACATTTTAATGTGCAGAATGCTAAGATAACTATCTCTTGTTGTGTAATACTGACGAGAACTGGCAACATAGCTGATGAACATTTACGTTATGGAAGAAATACTTACGAGCATTTACGTTAGCAGGAATACGTAGTTGTGACACAATATTCCAATGCATGGATGATTGGTCGAGATAAACCTATTAGTATTTATATGCTTGGGATCAGTTTCCCTGGCAATTACCACCGCCAGTGAAGTGAGATTAACTGACGGCTTGAGTGACATCATAAGTAAGGTAAGAAGGACATTCCTAATGAATAGCGGCATGTTTAATACTCTTTTGTGCCAGATTATTGCGATTTTCTGCTTATGTGAGGCACATGTATAGGCGGTGATTGGATATGGTATTGTTGACGTCTGTGGTGTTTGACAGCTCACTGTACAGGTTATGGTATTAGCTGATTACTGAGTCTCGGAGGGATTCCCGAAGAGGAGGCAGGACACAAACGGGCAGGACAATCCCAATGTCAACCAACCATAATAGCACAACCTGGATAACTTGCATGTTTGATATGTGCATTTAATTGTTTGACAATGATTCATGTTTTGTAGATCTTGTTAGTGAGCTAGCAATAATACCCTTTCATTGATTTACATAATTATTAAATAAAAATAAATAATTAGTTGATGTCCTCTTAATAATTTAGATAATTAGTTGATGTGCTCTATCTACCTACATATCTACATATCTACATATGATGCTACATGTACTTTGTTGATTAAAACAAATAATAAACTAGCATGCATTACCTTACCCTCTGCCAATTTTACTTATTTATTATTCAAATCAATTATTTTGATATCATAACAAAGAACTAATCAATATTTGCCTCATTTACTTGTGTGCGTTGTAGCTTCCGACTCAAACAGTGATGTAACTAAAGTAAACATATGAAATATGAAACCTGTATGCCAGTATTTACATCCTGTGTATTAACCCTCTCCCTGCTGGATTAGACACAGGCACTGGTCTTTAGGGCATCTCCGGTTGCCTCCCACATGGAGAGGGTTAAATAAAGCATGACATATAATTCATAATCTCCCACCGGATAGAGCAGCATGAAATCTGCTTATTTTTTTTTATGTTTATGTGACATGGAATTGCAATGCTTTCCTATTGTGACGAACATAAGTGGTCTCTGTTGGTAAATACTATAACACAGACATTTAAGTTGACCTTCAGAGTAACACAGGGAAAGGACAGCAATAATCTGACAACAAAAGCAGGGTGACGGAAGGTCGGAGCGTGAATGAGTGTAGTTGAAGGTGAGGGGGGTATATGTGTTGATGATTGACCAGGGGAATGTGTGCACTGGGGTAGGAGAAGGTGCTTGATGATCAGTACACATGGCACCACACTCTTTGATCGCTTCAATGAGGCCCACATCTATTAACCTCCGGACATGCCTAGATAAACTTGAAATTCTTTGATCACACTTTTAAGAGTCTCTGATCTTCTCCCAAGCAAATATGTGAAATGTCATGGCTTTTTTTATGCAAATATGATAAAATAATAATTGCTCATTGCAATTGTAGTTCATACAAAATGTTTTTGTGGTAATTTCAAGTTGTATTGCTTTATTTAATTTGATAATTGAAGAAAAGTATGTTATTTGATGTTCTGATGGTAGTAGGCTTTTCTGATAAATCTGTGGTAAAGATGTTAGGGTCTTTGGATAGCCCTGGGGGTAAATACCTATGTATTGTGGATGTGGGTGTGGATGTGGAGTCGCTGATCTACTGCCAAGCAAGTATGGAATATCGTATGTCACAGATTTTTATATGCAAATATGAATAAATAATCATTGCTCACTTGCAATTGTAGTTCATACAAAATGTTTTTGTCGTAATTTCAAATTGTATTGCTTCATTCAATTTGATAATTGAAGGAAAGCGTGCCATTTGATGTTCTGATGGTGGTAGGTTTTCTGATAAATCTGTGGTAAAGATGATAGGGTCTTTGGATAGCCCTGGGGGTAAATACCTATGTATTGTGGATGTGGGCTGTAAGTACATGTAGGGATGGGATATCATGACACATCTAGATAAGCTGCTTCATCTCGGGGCAGTCAGCGTCCCTGTGTTCCTAGTGACACACATTGAAGGCAGTTGTGCCTGGTTTTGCCAGTTGTGCCTCCAGCGATAAAGGGGGGATAATTCACATGTCACATCAAAGTCTGGTCCAGCAGGTTCGGTGTACTCTATGTGATCATAAAAGACCAAAGGTAAATAAAAAAAAAAGCTGTCCTAAAGTAGAGATTTATCGTCACCGACCACTTGTATGGTTGTCTGAAGTGTGTTATTAAGGTGTTTAAAAATATTTGGCGAATTTGATGACACAGCATTAGATAGACATCTACACCTGATGATCAACTGATGTTGTCTATTTGAGAAGTGTACAGTCACTACATTCTCATTTTTTCTTTCTGTCTTTCTTTTGCAAATAGGTGAAAGATTCCTGCATCAACATTAAACTCCATAATTATTCACTCTTTCTTTCAGTATCCCTCATTGCATATTTGTGACAGTCCCACTGTGGCATAAAACACTAATTCATTTATTCTATATATCCCTCCCCACCTCTCTCTCTCTCTCCCTCTCTCTCTCTCTCTCTATCTTTCTCTCTCTCTCTCTCTCTCTCTCTCTCTCTTTCTCTCTATCTATCTCTCTCTATCTCTCTTTCTCTCTCTCTCTCTCTCTCTCTCTTTCTCTCTCTCTCTCTCTCTC